>BMAF01000002.1:1134332-1181832 GCA_014132575.2 Gasterosteus nipponicus | reverse complement strand
AAGTCTATCAAGACCAAGACCAGAGTCTATCAAGACCAAGACCAGAGTCTATCAAGACCAAGACTAAAGTCTATCAAGACCAATACCAGAGTCTATCAAGAACAAAACTAAAGTCTATCAAGACCAGGACTAAAGTCTATCAAGACCACGACCAGAGTCTATCAAGACCAAGACCACAGTCTATCAAGAACAAGACTAAAGTCTATCAAGACCAGGACTAAAGACAAGACACAGTCTATCAAGACCAAGACCACAGTCTATCAAGAACAGGACTAAAGTCTATCAAGACCAAGACCAGAGTCTATCAAGACCAAGACCAGAGTCTATCAAAAACAAGACTAAAGTATATCAAGACCAAGACCAGAGTCTATCAAAAACAAGAATAAAATCTATTAAGACCAAGACCAGAGTCTATCAAGAACAAGACCTTGAAGAGTCAAGCCAAACTAAAAAGGTCATCGGAAACCAGTTTAGGGGTCTGGGATCATTTTGTTGGAGAAAGGTTTCATTTAAGACATATTGTAGTCGATGCAGAGTAGTAAACATCTGTGTGCTACAGGGCTGTGCTGGGTTAAACGGGGAGGCTCTGTAGCATAAATGAAGCGCTCCCCCCGGCTGCTCTGGGCTCAGATGGTGCGTTTAGTTTGTTCATTTGCTGCCGCCTTCAGGGCCCTTGGAGGCGGGTGGAGTCCAGCAGAGGGGAAGAGGAGGGGGACTCTCCCTCCCTCTCCCTCTCTCCCTCCCTCTCTCCCTCTCTCCCTCTCTCTCAACAAAAGATGACGCAACTGAAAGGAATAAATCATAGTTTTATATTTTTTTACAAACGACAGAGTGATGAAGATGAACAACATTCATTCAGAAATAACTGGAGAAAAGGGAAACATGTGTTCCGCCTTCTGTCAAGTTATTAAATCAGCGGTCATGTTAACATATGTGTGTTATGTTACGTTCTGTCATGTTAACATATATGTGTTATGTTACGTTCTGTCATGTTAACATATGTGTGTTATGTTACGTTCTGTCATGTTAACATATATGTGTTATGTTACGTTCTGTCATGTTAACATATGTGTGTTATGTTACGTTCTGTCATGTTAACATATATGTGTTATGTTACGTTCTGTCATGTTAACATATATGTGTTATGTTACGTTCTGTCATGTTAACATGTGTGTTATGTTACGTTCTGTCATGTTAATGATTTTGATTTTGCCACCAATGAACAAAAGTGAGGTTGAGAGAAGTGGAGACCTGTCAATCAGCGTGTAGCTCCGCCCCATAAAGCGTCCCCTGCTTTATGGTCTGTTTGACTCTAAATGGACCATCAGTCACTAAATGAACATCATGATGTGTTGAAGGAGACTTGAAACTAGAGACTGAGACCATAAACTCGTGTTTACAACGTTTACTGAGGGAATAAATCCAGAGAGAAGTAGAGTCATTTCCTCAAAGACTCGTTGGACAACTGGAGGTTTGAATTTAAGATTTAAAATGTTTGTTGGAGACACAACCAAAACAGGAAAAGACAACTATTACTGCATACCATCACACAATCACACAACCACACAATCACACCATCACACAATCACACAATCACACCACAACCACACCATCACACCATCACACGTAAATTCCTCCAGACAGCTTCTGTCCACAAATAAGCTCCACACTCTTCAGTTCAGTCGGCAGCTTCATTCACATCGTTTCTGTGAAAAAGAAGAAACTCAAAGTGACACAAATTTCCTCCAAAGTGAAGAAAGCAATAAAACAACAGAGAGCAGAGCAGGAAATCTGAGCGGATTTGTTGGATCGCCAACAAATGTGTGTGCACACACACGCACGCACATAAACACACACACACGGTGAACATAAAGAAGACGAAGAGGAGGAAGACGCGTCTGTCGCTCGGATGACACATTGGACTCCCCCTCTGTCTCCCCCGTTATCTGTAACAAAGACAATGTTCCCAAAGCGCCACGTGAACTAATGCAGCAAGCGTGTGTGTGCTGTCGCCCTATCGAGCCTCCAGCCTGCGACCCCCTCTGGTCCAAAGTCTTCTTCAACACCCCACGATGTTCATGTCGTAGATTATGGTCCATGGAGTCACAGTGTGCTTTCTGGGGGCGGGGCTACGCGGTGATTGACAGGTCCAACATTATTAAACCTGTTCATTTCTGTTCACTGCTGCAATCAAAGCAGAGCTGTGATCAGATGGAGATGGAGGACATGGGGACCACTGAGGGGGGGGGGGCGTCTGTGCACCTCCTGGACCAGGACCAGGACCAGGACCTGTGACTGACAGACAGGCGGACAGACGGGTCCTTTCATGGAGTCAAAGTGTCCATCAGACCTTCCTGGTGCAGGAGTGATGCAACAAGCAGAAACACCATCAGACGCATATATATACATATATACACGTGATATTTGCACCGAGCTGTCCATAGGGACCCCCCCCCCCGGCCCCCCCGTGACGCTAATCCTGCAACAGGAAAAGAAAAGACGCCAGCGGGGAAAAGGGTCAAAGCAGAGAGACGGTGAGGAACACGCAGGGATCCAGCAGGTGTCTCCAGCAGTGGAGAAACGACTGAGACAAACGTTTGACGTGAGAACAGGAAGCAACCACGAAGACAATATGAAGAAATGATGATGGAGGCTGTGATGTTTCTCCTCCCACTCCACTGCGGCCCAGAGAATCCTCTTTATTCCAACGCGCCCACACAACAACTTCTGTTACACACTATGTGTGTGTGTGTGTGTGTGTGTAGAATTAAACGTTCCATCCCAGTAGCCCGTTTCTATCTAATATTTATTTATATATATTTTTCTATCCCTGTATTTTATATTTGGTTTCTTTCCCATTATTTATAACTTTGCTTTTTAATACCAGTATGTTTTATCAATTACATTTTCCTAATTCTTTATTAATTTCATCTGGTTTCTACTATTTTGTGTTCATTATATTTGGTTTCTATCTCATGAGTTGTGTTCATTCTATATTTTATTTGTTTTGATGCTTTTCTCTGTTGATGATAAAGTGAGACGAGACCTAAAGCTGTAATCAAAATGTTCTCTCATGTTAACGTCACATAATCGATCACGCCGTCACTCTGAAACACGTTTATTCTCTTCCAAACCAAACTTTACGGTACTTAATAACAATCAAGTTTAGAGAATTCACAGTTCAGGCAGGAGACGTATTTAACGCTACTTTTCATCCGATATCAGCAGAAAATATTTCTTGTTTTGGAAAAAACGAAAACACAGAAAACAATCCTGTTTTCATATAAAGGCTCTTAGTAAGACTATGAATATTTCTGTATGTCATTTTAATGTTGCGTTATTTAACATTGCGTATCAAATTGTTCCTCTTGTCTTTTTATGTTGAATAATATTGGATGTGAATTTGAGTGACAGACGGGGAATGTTTGGCTTTGATTTCCCTGCAGGCCGTTTTTACATTTAACTGTGTTCAACCCACAGCATTCAAATGACATCAATTATTCACCGTGTGTGTGTGTGTGTGTGTGTGTGTGTGTGTGTGGGTGAGGTTGTGTGTGTGGATCTCTTGCTAACAGCTCATTACAGAGGCGACCGCCAGCGCGGCTTCTAATCCGTCCTTCTCATACGTGCTGATTTAAAAACGACAGTGAAAGCGAATCACGTCTGAAGACAGAAGTTGTTCTGTGAAGGTGTGAAAGTCAGAATCGACTCTCTGCGGTGATTCATCCTTTCATGGCAAAATCACAGGAAAGCTTGAAGTGAAACGATTGAATCAGAGACCGATGAAACGTCGTCACAATAAACCGTAGATGGAGACAGATGTTGGCGAGGATCGGATCACATGGCCACGTAGCCCCGCCCCTTGAATGGAAGCGATATCTTTCCATAAATGTCCACATATGATGTGGTTCTATTCATCAACACATGCGTTTCCTCTGGTTTGTGATGCACAGGAAGTTTTTCCTCCCTGCAAAGATTCCACCAGAACCAAGTGCACGAAAGCTCGTCGGCGATGTGCTCGTTCGGCTCGCGTACGTCGGCAGTTGATGCTTTTGACCACTTTTGGGTGGAATAACTCAACAAACAGACCAACCGACAATGGAGCCATACGTATATTTAATATGTAAGTGTAGAAGAAGTAATGCAACTGTGGTAAAACGGATAATCAGTAAAAGTAATACAAAGATATTTAAAGAACACACGTCTATTTATGTGTTGGGGCATCCGGCATGTGAAGCTCACGCAGGAAACATGTGTGGGAATGAGTTTTCCTTTGCTGCAGTCGACACATTTTCCTGGTTTCCAAGGAAACTAAATGAAGAGATTTCCACAGTTGGTAGTTGGACAGATTAACAGTGTTCTAGTTATCGAACAGCAGAGCTAATAAGATGAGTCACACGGGTCTGCTACGTCCACAAAGATCGACTTTAATACGAAGGAGTGCAGGTGAACCACTAAAGAGACAAACCTACATTGAGCTGCGACAAAGAGAAGCAAACAAAACATCCACAAAGAGACACGAAGCGAATTCAACGAGACCTTAAAAATATACATAGACATGAAAAACAAGCTCAAAGGAGACGCAGAGGACTACGCGGCCTTTTAGAGCTCAACAAACAGGGAGGATGCGCTTCTGCAGGATGAGAGCATTTGAGCCCTGAACTGTCTCCAGCTGTGACTTCCTGTTACGGAGCAGTGAGGAGCATCACTCTCTCTTCTCCAGCGTCCACATCCAGCAGCGCCGCCTCTTGTTCTCCGCCACACGTCTCTTCACTTGAAGCGACTCAAAGGATCCGAACACTTCCGCAGCTCTCAGGCAGAAAAGAACATTTCTCAGTGTGTCCGCTTTTTGTGCCGTCGAAGCAGTTTTTCTTTTTTTTTTTTTTCTCATGGAAGCGCTCAGTCGACTGCAGCCGTCACACTGCTGAGGCTGTAATCCTGTGTGTGTGTGTGTGTGTGTCCTACTGCCGTTGTGGGGACATCGATTTGTTTACACACTCACATTGTGGGGACCCGCCTTCCTTTTGGGGGCACAACCTCATAACATGAATCATTACATTTAGATAAGATTGTTATCAAAAACAAGCTCCTGGGATAAAGTAAGTCAATGGAAGCTTCTTTTAAAGTCTGAAACACGACTCTGTGTTCGTGTGTGTGTGTGTGTGTGTGTGCGAGCATGTGTGTGTGCACCCGTGGACTTCTGAAGGTGTAACTTAGTCTCGTATTGTTGCCAATAAGCTGTCAGCCTCAGTAGCAGCTCCTCACACTACCAGCTAGAACGTGTGCGTGTGTGAGTCTGTGTGCGTGTGTGAGTCTGTG
This sequence comes from Gasterosteus nipponicus, assembly GCA_014132575.2. NCBI lineage: Eukaryota > Metazoa > Chordata > Actinopteri > Perciformes > Gasterosteidae > Gasterosteus > Gasterosteus nipponicus. Next base: position 1,176,513 of record BMAF01000002.1, on the reverse strand, counting down.
TGCGTGTGTGAGTCTGTGTGCGTGCGTGAGTCTGTGAGTCTGTGTGCGTGTGTGAGTCTGTGTGCGTGCGTGAGTCTGTGTGCGTGTGTGAGTCTGTGTGTGAGTCTGCGTGCTGTGTGGGAGTCTGTGTGCGTGTGTGAGTCTGTGTGTGAGTCTGTGTGCGTGAGTCTGTGTGCGTGTGTGAGTCTGTGTGCGTGTGTGAGTCTGTGTGTGAGTCTGTGTGCGTGTGTGAGTCTGTGTGCGTGTGTGAGTCTGTGCGTGTGTGAGTCTGTGTGCGGAGTCTGTGTGGGAGTCTGTGTGTGAGTCTGTGTGCGTGTGTGAGTCTGTGTGCGTGTGGGAGTCTGTGTGTCTGTGTGCGTGTGTGAGTCTGTGTGCGTGCGTGAGTCTGTGTGTGAGTCTGTGTGTGAGTCTGTGTGCGTGTGTGAGTCTGTGTGCGTGTGTGAGTCTGTGTGCGTGTGTGAGTCTGTGCGTGTGTGAGTCTGTGTGCGTGTGTGAGTCTGTGTGCGTGTGTGAGTCTGTCTGTGTGAGTCTGTGTGTGAGTCTGTGAGTCTGTGTGCGTGCGTCTGTGTGAGTCTGTGCGCGTGTGAGTCTGTGTGCGGGTCTGTGAGTCTGTGTGTGAGTCTGTGTGTGCGTGTGTGCGTCTGTGTGTGTGAGTCTGTGTGCGTGTGTGCGAGTCTGTGCATGTGAGTCTGTGTGAGTCTGTGTCTGTGTGGAGTCTGTGTGCGTGAGTCTGTGTGCGTGTGTGAGTCTGTGTGTGTGTGTGAGTCTGTGCGTGTGTGAGTCTGTGTGCGTGTGTGAGTCTGTGTGCGTGTGAGTCTGTGTGCGTGTGTGAGTCTGTGTGCGTGTGTGAGTCTGTGTGCGTGTGTGAGTCTGTGTGCGTGCACGGGTTTACTAAGCGTATTTTCCGTGACAATATAGCAACACTGTAAATGTAGTTTAAATGTTGTATGACCTGCGTGACCTTAAACTCACTTGCTTTAATTCCGGGCATTGACACACACACACACACACACACAGACAGACAGACAGACAGACACACACACACACACACACACACACACACACACACACATCTCTCCACAATGTGACAGGCGGGGTCGTGACCTCAGAGCAGTTTCTGGTTTGGTCCGGCTCGGTGTTCCGCAGTGACCCGTCCGTCTGCTCCTGAACTATGAGCACGTTCCTTCTCTCAGCGGGAGTGTGAGCGGAGCCACGCGGCCGTTTCCCAGCAGCCCCTCTGTCTCTCGGCAGGTCGGCGAGCTGGACCGCGGGCCCATGAAGTGATGTGAGGAGTCAGAATTACCAGAAGGTGCTGAGTGGAGTCAAAGGCCACTGCACAGAAACACCAGAGGGCTTCATCCCAACACCTGCATGAGGCCTTTAGATGTCATTCAGACACAGAGCTGAACATCTGTCTATCGCCGATGATCTCTGAGGTTTAATCATAATTAATAACACATCCTGATGGAAATGTGATTCTAGGATCTTCTCACCAATGTTTAAACATTAGGATTTTGTATTAAAGTTGAATATCTATATCAATATTTCTATGCATGAATATAAACTTCATTATATGTCACTAAATGTAACTGTCATAATCATCATTGTAGGCAAATACATTTTGAGAGGAATTTAAGAAATTTATTTTATTGTTTATGCAAAATAATGAAAAGTTCACCCTAAACACATCTGCAAAACTCTTCCTGACAGAGTGTGATTCTTTACTTGATTCCCTCTTGCTTTGCATCTGAGACTTTTATTAATTAATTTCATCGTTAAGAACTTATTTGTCGCTGCATGCACCAATTACTCTCCTGTAAATCAATGTATGAAGGAATAACTGATCATGAGCATTGTTAATATTATCAATCTACGTTAGATTAGAATCATGGTAACTGGTGAGGACGATAATGATTGTGGCTTTTTAATTGATTCAGACGGAAAAAACATCTTAACCAAATTAAACATTTAAGGAGTTAAAACAACGCAGGGCGAACAACACAACGGGAGCCGGATGGAGTTTGGACCAAATGAAAACCCCAAGAAACACAAACTAAATAACACAGGATGTCAGTAAATGCACTTTGATGGGAAACAGTGAAACGTCTTAATTTGAGCCGATAATTTCCTCGTTTTCTCTCCTGCTTCCTTTTGTTGCTTCGCTGTGTTCCGACATGTTTCCTGCACACCGCGTCCCGTGTCCCCGACGTCCTCGTTGAGATGAACGCGTGACAGCAGAAGACAAGAACTCAACCGTCAGCACTCCTTTCAGTGTGTGTGTGTGTGTGTGTGTGTGTGCGTGTGTGTGTGTGTGTGTGTGTGTGTGCGTGCAGACAGCATGGTTCTGCTTCAAAGTTCATTTTGAGTCAATGCTTGTGTCGTGACGGATTTTTGTCAACCTCCCGTGGTGATACGAGTCTCTCAGAGTGTGTGTTCATCGTCCTCCCTGTGTGTGTGTGTGTGTGTGTGTGTGTGTGTGTGTGTGTGTGTGTGTGTGTGTGGCTGACTCAGTTCCTCAGGGTGGATCCCTGCAGCTCAGCTGTCAAAGTCTCTTTTTTGTTGGCAATCTGTCTGTCTCTCTCTCTCTCTGTCTCTGTCTCTCTGTCTTATTTTCTACTGTACGTCTCTTTCTTAGTGGTGAAGATCTTTTCCAGTTTGAGGCTCGATGACGTTGCACTTTTAGACTAAAGCTCCGTCTCCGATTGGAGAATAAAAGCCGTATGTTTTTGTGCGATAATTGATGATTGATTGATGATTTCTATCATGTTTAACAAATATTACTTGGCTCTGTTTCTTAGGAATGCAAAGTATTTTTTAACTTTCTTTTGGAGCTAAAAACCACTGACTTTGTGTTACTTCAGAAACAAACAGTAGTACTAGTAGTAGTACTAGTAGCAGTAGTACTAGTAGTAACATTTACGATCCCTTTGAGTGTATTTACGTGTTTGTTTGAACAGAGTCCAGCTGCCAGATGGTGGGTTTTATTCTGAAAGGACAGAATAACTTCATCGAGTCAGACGGGCAAAGTGCCACCGGCATAAATACAGGAAGTCATTATTCAGATTGTGGATGAACCAATAGTGTGTGTGTGTGTGTGTGTGTGTGTGTGTGTGTGTGTGTGTGTGTGTGTTAGCCAGCATTAAATCTCATTAGGAAGTGAGGATGAGTGTTAGCCAGCATTAAATCTCTGAGGACACGATGAGCGCAGCTGGTCACACACACACACACACACACACACACACACACACACACACACACACACACACACACACACACACACACACACACGCACACACACACGCACACACTGTGAATTCACTCACCCACCACAGCAGGACGTCCTGGTGTGGAGATGCTGCTGGGTCCATTTGGAGTGGAACATCCCATAAATGAAGGGTGTGTCCGTTTCCATGGCGATGAATAAGGAGACGGAAAGTCGTGGCGACGACGCCGGTGGAGAACTTCTCCTTCTTCTTCCATCGGGATGTTCATCTCAATCCTCACTTCCCCCATTTTTGAAATAAATGAATAAATAATCGTATTTTGTGGCAACAGAACCAAAGCAGACAGCTGATTTGCACGTTTACCTTTCGGCTGCTGAGATGATGAAGTCAGATTATCTCCCATCAGTCGCTGGTTACCGCTGGTGAGATGAAGGCTCTGAAAACAACTTGACCTTCAACTAACTGCTGATCTGACTCTGATTAGTTAGATTCAGTTTAAACACCTAAAACTGGACAGAACTGTGGTGATGTGGTGGAATAACTCGCAGCACTTTGCGAAATGTAGTCAACAAATGCCGATTCCTGGGACGGCTAATACAGATCTACTTCCTCTTTCACCTTTCACAATAAGACATTTGGTATTTTGGTATCTATTGACGCCCGGATGGCTCGACTCACTGAATGAAAGCTCCGACTTGCTGCGAGTGAAATCACAAGGAACTGAACAAAGGACAACAACAAGATGAGCGCTACACAAACAGCCGTCTCAGACAAAGACAAAGACACAAAACACGATATTTGGCCCTTTGATTTTTCAGACGCACACTTCCAGAGTCGATAACAGCTGAGCCGACCTTTTAGAATCTCCGGTCCGATCGATGGCCGAGGAGGAGGCGCCACCTGACCTTCTTCAGACCGCCTGGACCCGCGTCGAGGGTCTCCTGAACCTTCAGTCAACGGGACAACCAACGGAAAAAAAATGATCTCAACCCGGGTGGAAAATGTCAGAACCTTCTGGAGCGTCTTGATGTGGACGGTTTACCTGCTGAGGAAAGATCTGGACCTGAAGGGTCCACTTCTCATTATGTCCTCTGCTTGTTTCTGGCTTTGAGTTTGTTCACCACTGGGTTTCCATGCCAACAGACAATTAAATGTCCTCATTGCTTCCTCAGTTCCTCAAGTGGACATTTCACTTGTGTTTTATTGGTTTTCCACCAATATTTCATACTTTTTTCAGCGTTTTGGATCGAGGCTTTTATTTTGTTATTTTACGAGGGCTTTTCTTGCTCTCTCTTGTCCTGATGAATAAAAGTAAATAAATAAATACAGTTTTTTATTTATTTTAAACATTTTGCGCCCGAGGTTTAAGAACAGAGCCGGAACCGAGTTCCAACCCGACAATTCTGTACTTATCACGAACAAATATAATGCAGCCACAAACCGTTCGAAACACGAGTCTAAAATCACAACGTGTCTCTTTGAAAATGCTCCAAACGCGACTCCAACCCTCGAAGAGCAACCGTTCTATGTAAATGAGTCAAACCTTCCCGAAGAAAACGCACCCGAATCACATAAATCATAAATGCTCCTTTGCCGTTTTCAGCAGAGATATGAATTTATTCCTGTATTTTTCGACAGTAAACTTTTTTTTTTGATTGACATTTTTCCACCTTACATATTTTGACTTTTGTTTGCCAAATACTTACTTACGACTTACGAATACTAGGACCTAATCTTTTTGATATTCTTTTTCCATGACATTTTTTAGGCACAACGTATTTTGACTGTTTTTTAAAAACATTTTTTTCATAATATTTGTCTACTTTTTTTATGTTTTGCCTTTTAAAAATATACATTTTTTGACCTACTATGTTTTGTCATTTTGTCCCATGAATTTCTAGATTTTAAACTAATCAAGTGATTAAATGCTGTACAAATACATACTTACATATGTACTTATATACATTTCAACCTCCTAAATGTTGTAAATGTGCAGACCTGAATTAATGTAAAAACTGAATGGAGACCAGCGACCTTGACTGAGCCGATAAAAAGCTGTCGTTGGTGTTAACACACACACACACACACACACACACACACACACACACACACACACACACACACACACACACACAGACGTGTGATGCTGTCGGGGGGTTGATATCGATCGCCTCGCTCCTTTGTGTTTGATGAAGGATTTCGGGTGGAGTTGTTCTGGATGAAGCTTTATTTAAGGAGGCGAGTGGAAGTCACAGGAGGAGGCAGTCGCAGAGGGGTCGGCCCTCCAAAGGTCAGAGGTCGTCACGCAGCGCCACGCTTCCTGAGTTGAAGGCACAGAGAGACAGACAGAGACAGAGACACATGTTGGTGCATCAGCTGAGTGGTCAGCGTTGTCTGATTTAAGGACTTCAGGTTTTCTGAAGGTAACTCACCTGAGCTGTGAGCTGGATGCTTCAGGATGTGATGGTGTTTATTATTACATCACATTATTTATACCTGAATGTGGGACGTGTCATTCTGTGTCTTTCCAGTGGATTTCCTTTGTGTATTTAAATTTGAAGTATGTATGTTTTAACATTTAAGGCCTTTTCCCCTTTATAACAGACTCTGTGCATCAGGACCACATTGTGCTGGTGTGTGTCTGCCAGGTAGAAGAGACGAGGGGATAATAGTCAATGTGAATACCAGGTGATGTCTCGGCTGTACACATATATATTATGCATCCTCTTTATGTGACTTTTTCTGCATCAGACAGATGTTTTATCCAGTCATGTTCTTTCTAAAACCACAACACTCCTTCTGCAAACTCCAACAAAACACAGACTGCACTTCAATAAAGGCAAACGAGATATTTCCCAAATCAAGCAACACATCGCTTTGCTTGCATTTGAGTGGGCGTTTCACAATAAAGGACCATTTTGAGGAACTCGTACTTCAGTATTTCAAGTTAGTGACACTTTCTACTCGGCTGAATCTGAGCATCTGACAGATTTAATCTTTTTTTAATCATTTTAAATTCATCTCTTTTGCATTGGTTGCAAAACTCAGAGTGTCATTTTGTGTTCATGTGCTCAGTGTGTGTGTGTGTGTGTGTGTGTGTGTGGGAGGAAGCGTCACCTTTAGCACTTGTGGTGAAGCTGACAAGTCATTAGCAGGACAAACACACACACATGCACACACACATACAGATTAAAATACACACAAACAGACTGCAAACACAAAAACACACTTCTATTCCGCCAGCGGGGTCAACAGGGGTCACGTGAAGCGACACTATAATAAGTCTTTGTCAGTCTGATCAATGACTACACACACACACACACACACACACACACACACACACACACACACACACACACACACACAGGCACGAATACCAACAAATGGACACACACAGTGAATTCCAATTAGCCAGCAGGCTAAACGAGGCAATGATCCCATTTACTGATCGCGGTACGAAGACCCCCCCCCCCCTCTTCCTCACCCCCCTCCTTTCTCTCTCCCCCCCCCCCTCTTCCCCCCCTCCTTTCTCTTTCCAAGTTTGTCTTTTCCTCGTACCGACTCATTTATCAGAGCGGAGGAGAGAAAACATGAATTAATCAACTTCTGTTTCTTTCGGCACAATTAGTGATCAAATCAGGGAGGAGACAGTGAAGGAAGTGTGGGGGGTTAATGAAGCAACGTCCAAATGCAGAGAGAGAAAAGGAGGAGAGGATTATTAAAGAAGGAGGGGAAGGAAAGAAGGAGAAGGAAGGGAAGAAGGAGGGGAAGGAAAGAAGGAAGGGAAGAAGGAAGGGGAAAGGAAGGAAGGAAGAAGGAAAGGAAGAAGAGAAGGAAAGGAAAGGAAGGAGGGAAGGAAAGAAGGAGAAGGAAGGAAGAAGGAGGGGAAGGAAAGAAGGAAGGGAAGAAGGAGGGGAAGGAAAGAAGGAGGGGAAGGAAAAGAAAAGGAAGAAGGAAAGGGGAAAGGAAGGGAAGAAGGAGGGAAAAGAAGGAGGGGAAGGAAGAAGGAAAGGAAGGAAGGGAAGAAGGAGGGGAAGGAAAGAAGGAAGGGAAAAGAAGGAGGGAAGGAAAGAAGGAGGGAAGGAAGAAGGAGGGGAAGGGAAGAAGGAGGGGAAGGAAAGAAGGAGGGGAAGGAAAGAAGGAGAAGGATAGAAGGAGGGGAAGGGAAGAAGGAGGGGAGGAAGAAGGAGGGGAAGGAAAGAAGGAGGGGAAGGATAGAAGGAGGGGAAGGAAAGAAGGAGGGGACGGAAAGAAGGAGGGGAAGGAAAGAAGGAGGGAAGGAAGAAGAAGAAGGATAGAAGGAAGGGAAGAAGGAGAGGAAGGAAAGAAGGAAGGGGAAGGAAAGAAGGAGAGGAAGGAAAGAAGGAGGGGAAGGGAAGAAGGAGGGGAAGAAAGGAAGGGAGGGGAAGGAAAGAAGGGGGAGAAGGAAGGAAAGAAGGAGGGGAAGGAAAGAAGGAGGGGAAGGAAGAAGGAGGGGAAGGAAAGAAGGAGGGAAGGAAAGAAGGAGGGGAAGGAAAGAAGGAGGGAAGGGAAGAAGGAGGGGAAAGAAGGAGGGGAAGGGAAGAAGGAGGGAAGATGAAAGAAGGAGGGGGAAGGGAAGAAGGGGGGAAGGGAAGAAGGAGGGGAAGGAAAGAAGGAGGGGAAGGGAAGAAGGAGGGGACGGAAAGAAGGAGGGGAAAAGGGAGGAGGAAGAAGAAGGAGGAAGGGAAGAAGGAGGGGAAGGGAAGAAGGAGAAGGAAGGGAAGAAGGAGAGCAAGGAAAGAAGGAGGGGAAGGAAAGAAGGAGAAGATGAAAGTCATAAAGAAAGATGTAAAGGAGAGATGAAAGGAGCAGGAAATGAGGTCAGGAAGCAAGAGGGGAAACGATGAAGGAGGAGGGAGAGAGAGATGGAAGGAGGGGAAGTGGGGAGAAAAGGGGGAGGAGGAAGGTGTCAGAAAATGAGGAAGAGAACAAGAACAGAAACAGGAAAGAAGAAGAACGGTGAAGAAGAAAGAAGCCTAGTAAGGAACTAAGGAGAGAAAGAGTGACCAAAGGAAGGAGAGAGGAGAGGAACTAAGGCCTGAGGAGAGATGGGGGGAGGAGTCAAGGAGTTAAGGAAGAAGGGATGAAAGGAGGATTGATGAACGCGTGTTTGGTTCGTGATGGACGTTTGATCAGCATTTAGCTGACTGAACACACACACACACACACACACACACACACACACACACACACACACACACACACACACACACACACACACACACACACACACACACACACACAGGGGAGCTCCAGCATCATCAATAACACGACTGATTTTCTTCCCACGATAAATAAAGTCACGCTGTAAATCTGAAGAAGACAAACAAACAAAGCGACAGGATGAAGATCGGCGGCAACAACTATTATTTATCTTTAAAAATAAGCTAAACGGTAAAAGCAATAACAACACGTTAACAATAAACGGATGATTCATTCGCAGTAAACTGGTGAAACGGTTGCAGAAATAACCAGATGAAGATGCAGTAAGTCTGTATTCATGCTTCTAAAGTGGGGCGACGCTGGCTGCTCCGTGTCCCGTCCCGTCCCGTGTCCCGTGTGTCCCTGAGTCAAAGACACCCAACCCCCAGTCGCTCCCTGTGCACAACATGGTTTAATACAATGTAATGTAATGTATTCAATCGCTCTTTTAGTGCTTTCCTCCCGTCCTACCAAAATAAAAGATGTTGTTGCGGCGGACGTCTGGAGGCCTTGAGCGCGTCGATGTGATAAACGCCATCATGTTCCAAACAGGCCGCTGATCCTGTTTCCTGTGCAACCCAATCATCTCTCCGCCGCGCTGCTCTGCATCTGCTGCAGACGTCTTTATTTTCCTCCTCGTAAAAGTAAAACAAATAAACCAAATCTTCCTTATGAAATAATAAAGTTCAGAATTGAATCCAGGGGGGTTTCATTTGGCCAAAAGCTACAGGCTGCCGCGGAAACGTGCCAACAAACAATAACTTCTAATGGATCCATAGTGTGTGTGTGTGTGTGTGTGTGTGTGTGTGTGTGTGTGTGTGTGTGTGTATCATACTGTAGCAGTGTGAGTTTCAGTGAACCCTTGTTGAATATAAATGACTCAAAATCCAATACTGATCTGTCTCTCTGACTCAGTCTCTTGGAAACACACACACACACTCGTACGTACACACAAACACACACTCTCTCTGCAGAAGGGACCCGGTCCAGGTCCTTCATCTGCTGCATTAACCGTCGCCGTAACATTCCAGGTGCACATGAACCATCTAGTGCTCTGATTGGTCGGCTATTTGCTATCTATTGACTTCAGTTTTTATATTGATGCCTTTAGTTTCTCTTTCACTTATGCAATAATATATATCATATATCCATATATCTATATATCATATATCTACATATCATCCATCCATAAATCTATATATCATATATCTACATATCATCCATCCATATATCTATATATCATATATCTATATATCATATATCTATATATCATCCATCCATATATCTGTATATCATATATCTATATATTATCCATCCATATATCTATATATCATATATCTATATATCCATATATCTATATATCATATATCTATATATCATATATCTATATATCCATCCTGTCATGTTCATTTCATCTCTTAATGGCCTGCAGAGATAGATTTTATATCCTGCATCCATCATCTCTGCAGAGTGGTGTAACCTGAAGGAACACTTTGCACTCCGCACTGACTGAGGCTTTGTGCGTGTGTGTGTGTGTGTGTGTGCGTGCGTGCGTGTGTGTGTGTGTGTGTGTGCACTAAGCCTGAAGGAAAGGGGGAGTCAGTTTTATAGCTGAATGAATCCCTTTTCACCTCACTGTCTTCACACAGCTGCTGTCTGTCAGACCACCTCTGGATACAGATGTTATGGTATCTGATGGTGGCCGTAGGGTTGCTGCAGCACCAGAGGACGGCGTTGTTGTCGATGCATCTGATGGGCGACGTGAGATCAGCTCAGAGGAAAGGAAAAGAAGGCCACCGTTCTAAATCTATGTATACATATTTATATATATATATATATATATTATACATGAAGATGACTTTCCCACCAGTGAACAGGAAGTGACCATATTAGGACAGATTGGGATCGTATCCGTCTCTGGTGTTGACCTGTCAATCAGCATGTAGCCCCGCCCTAAAGCGTCCCCTGCTTTATGGTCTGTTTGACTCTAAATGGATCATAACTCACTAAATGAACATCTGAGGACATAATAATATAAGAGTCATTTTCTCATAAACGCCTGACCCGAGGTGACGCCCCCTGCTGGTCACTGCAGAGAATGCAAGGCTCTCTCTCTAAAACCGGAGGTTCAGGTAATCACTCCTCTGCTCGGCAAGTCGTCATCCCAGTAAAGGTTTTATAAATAACGCAAAGCTGTCGTCCCCCTGTGGATCCGCCGCGTCCAAAGTTGCCTATCTTTTTGCAACGGTCGCCGTCCCCCCGCCGGTTGCCGTGGAGACGACAGAAGGGGTCACAGCGAAGCAGCTGTTTGTTGCAGCGCGGCATCGTGAGGTCTAAACACACAGACAGACGCACTCAGACACTACTGCCAGCTCCAGAGGCATTGTGGGCACCGGGGGGGCAATTTAGCTCGAGTGCCTCTGTCTGAGCACGACGCACACTTACACACACTTACACACACACACACACTTACACACACACGCACCAACACACTGGGCCTGATTCACCGTGCTGATTCAAACTGAACACTGAACAGGTCGGGTGTCACCGAGGACCTGGCAACGCGGCGCCCTCTCCATTTACTATCTGGCAACCCGACGTCCGGTCGACTCCTCCCTCCAAAAGGTGAAAGCTCGCAAGGAAGTCGCCGTCGCCGCGGCGATGACGACCTTATTGTTTACCCATGATGCTTCGCGGCAGAAAGAGTCTCATTACGACAAGCGGTGCGTTGTCATTAGACTCAATGGCTGCATTATCACAGGGTGTGTGTGTGTGTGTGTGTGTGTGTGTGTGTTCCAGATGGTGATGCATCAACCATGAAGTCATTATGAGGAAATTAGAATAATGAACTGTTTGTCCCCCTCGGTTTCTTCCCAGCAGCCTCGGCCCCTTTAAACACAGAATGACCACCTGTCGAAGGACTCCGCCCCCTAAATTCACCCTGACCCCCCCTGGGACTCGTCTCCACACAAAGCAGTGGTTGTTTTCACTGAGATCATCTTGGTTATCGTATTATTTCCATCCACTCTTCTAGAAGCAGTGAGACGGTTGTTTGTGTGAGGACATCGTCTTCAGCTTATAACATCCTCATGTGTAATCCTGACCCTGATCCTGATCCTGACCTTGATCCTCACCCTGATCCTTATCTTGATCCTGACCCTGATCCTGATCCTTATCCTGATCCTGACCCTGATCCTGATCCTGATCCTTATCCTGATCCTGACCCTGACCCTGATCCTGACCTTGATCCTCACCCTGATCCTTATCCTGATCCTGACCCTGATCCTGATCCTTATCCTGACCCTGATCCTGATCCTGACCTTGATCCTCACCCTGATCCTTATCCTGATCCTTATCCTGACCCTGACCCGGATCCTGATCCTGATCCTGATCCTGACCCTGATCCTGATCCTTATCCTGATCCTTATCCTGACCCTGATCCTGCTCCTGATCCTGATCCTGCTCCTGATCCTTATCCTGATCCTGATCCTGATCCTTGTCCTGATCCTGACCCTGATCCTGATCCTGATCCTGATCCTGATCCTGACCCTGATCCTGATCCTGACCTTGATCCTGATCCTGATCCTGATCCTTATCCTGACCCTGACCTGACCCTGATCCTGATCCTGATCCTGATCCTGACCCTGATCCTGATCCTGATCCTGATCCTGCTCCTGATCCTGATGCTGACCCTGATCCTGATCCTGATCCTTATCCTGACCCTGATCCTGATCCATGCCAATAGGCTCCATTGGTGTGAGTGTTTCTGTGTATTCCTTCCCTCATTGGACATAGACAGGTTCAGGACATGCAGCTAGCTTAGCTTAGCTTAGCTTAGCTTAGCCTAGCAGCTCCTGAAACCACTGGCACTGAAAGTAGGATCGTGCGCTCGTTGTTCACAAAGAGAGGACCAGTGATTGTTCATTCAAGGTTCTTTCCTCCCTCGCGTAAAGCAACATGTAGCGTTCTGTCCACATGAGTTTAAAGTCAGAATCATTTATGATTAAGGACGTTTTACCTCGTATTTTAACCTGAAACTGTTGTTGACTTGTTTCCCCCACCGGGCTTCCTCTTCAAAGAGCCGGCAGCTTTTTAAAACTTTTCAGGGTGAAACAACCTTCAAACACAAACGAGCTCATTCATCTTTCGCTCGGCCTCATCTGCACAAATTCATATTTGTAGAGAAAAGTGTTAAAGTGCTCGACTGCATCGTGTTACGTATCGTGAAGTCGTTCAATTACTCACGTGTGTGCGTGAGTGAGTGTGTGTGTGTGTGTGTGTGTGTGTGTGTGTGTGTTAATAATTCCATGGAGGGTTGATGCAATCAAGAAGCTCTCACTTTGAATCAGCGTCACACAGAGACACACACACAGACACACAGACACACACACACACTCTAACTGTTGTAAACCAGTTTGACAACCTCAGCACGTTGAGATGATAACAAACACAATTGTCACGTTAAGAAAATAAATGGCTTCAAAAGGCTGCGTGTGTCTCTCAGCTCGAGGCTTCCGTCTGCACACTGACAGGAGACATGAGGACTACGTCCACTCCTCGGTCAGCGTTGGACACTTGACTTAAGATGGAGCTGGAGGAGCGCCTTCTGCGTAGGAGCGTCCACGCCGGTGCAATCCGCCTCCACCAGGAGTTAAGTCTCCTAAAGAGACGTTAACACGTACTGGAGGTGTATTCAGTACACATAAATATTAAATATATCAAAGATGTCAGCTGATGGAGGGTTGTGTAGCTCTCTCTCTGTGGGCGGCGTGCGTGGACCAGGCGGAGGCCGCTCCGCCTCCTCCACGCCGCTCCGCCTTCAAGCACGGACGGATTTGAGCTTCTGAAGGAAACGTGGAACATTGATGTTGGGATCAGCTTTGAGTCTGTTCTCCCTCCGCTCACGTCTTCTTCTTAGACTCTCTGCTGCTGCCAGACTGGTGTCAAGTGCAGAGACCACACACACACACACACACACACACACACACACACACACACACACACACACACACACACACTTTGCTAACCAGTGACACACATTCATTATATTCTGTGTGTGTGTTCTCCGCACTCGACACCAATTTTCCCTGAGGCAGAACAGTGTGCCGCCCACTTAGCGCCCCCCCCCATCTTCCACCTTGATCCAGTTGGCTGGAATAGGACTCTAATTGGTGCTGCGATGTCGGAGCACTTTATTGGACACACACAGTTTGTCACAGGTCTGTAAACGTGTGAGGGGAGCTCAGCTACGCGTCACGTGACCGCGTGGACATCGGGGCCTTATGGTCTGTTAGAGACCTGTCAATCACTGTTAGGCCCCGCCCTAAAGCATCCCCTGCTTTATGGTTTGTTAGAGACCTGTCAGTTAGCATGTAGTCCCGCCCTTAACCTCTCAAACCCAACTCTGTGAGTTAGGGGGTTTATATATATATATATATATAATATATAGATATATTGATAGAGAGAGATATCTATCTATATATATCTATACCTATATATCTGTAGATATCTATATATCTATTTTTTTTAAGCCCCAAACTACTGTATTTGGATGTATTGAACACCACAAGTGATATACAAGTGAAATATATAATTTGTAATGAGAAAATGCAAACAGCACAGACTTTCTTCTTTTCTTCTTTTTTCAGGCGTTTCTTCAAACTTGCGTTTGAAGAGGACTAAAAACTAGAGACTGAGACCATGAACTTACAATGTTTACTTAGGGAGTAAATCAGTAGAGAAGTAGAGTCATTTCCTCATAGACGTCTATGGGAGCAGAGGAGTCGCCCCCTGCTGGTCACTACAGAGTCATTTCCTCATAGACGTCTATGGGAGCAGAGGAGTCGCCCCCTGCTGGTCACTACAGAGAAGTAGAGTCATTTCCTCATAGACGTCTATGGGAGCAGAGGAGTCGCCCCTGCTGGTCACTACAGAGAAGTCATTTACCATAGACGTCTATGGGAGCAGAGGAGTCGCCCCTGCTGGTCACTACAGAGAAGTAGAGTCATTTCCTCATAGACGCTGTATGGGAGCAGAGGAGTCGCCCCTGCTGGTCACTACAGAGAAGTAGAGTCATTTCCTCATAGACGTCTATGGGAGCAGAGGAGTCGCCCCCTGCTGGTCACTACAGAGAAGTAGAGTCATTTCCTCATAGACGTCTATGGGAGCAGAGGAGTCGCCCCCTGCTGGTCACTACAGAGAAGTAGAGTCATTTCCTCATAGACGTCTATGGAGCGTCTGCTGGTCACTACAGAGAAGTAGAGTCATTTCCTCATAGACGTCTATGGGAGCAGAGGAGTCGCCCCCCTGCTGGTCACTACAGAGAAGTAGAGTCATTTCCTCATAGACGTCTATGGGAGCAGAGGAGTCGCCCCTGCTGGTCACTACAGAGAAGTAGAGTCATTTCCTCATAGACGTCTATGGGAGCAGAGGAGTCGCCCCTGCTGGTCACTACAGAGAAGTAGAGTCATTTCCTCATAGACGCCTATGGGAGCAGAGGAGTCGCCCCTGCTGGTCACTACAGAGAAGTAGAGTCATTTACTCATAGACGTCTATGGGAGCAGAGGAGTCGCCCCTGCTGGTCACTACAGAGAAGTAGAGTCATTTCCTCATAGACGTCTATGGGAGCAGAGGAGTCGCCCCTGCTGGTCACTACAGAGAAGTAGAGTCATTTACTCATAGACGTCTATGGGAGCAGAGGAGTCGCCCCCTGCTGGTCACTACAGAGAAGTAGAGTCATTTACTCATAGACGTCTATGGGAGCAGAGGAGTCGCCCCCTGCTGGTCACTACACAGAACGCAGCTTTAACAAAGAGATGTTGTATGATGTATATTTTTTGGAGCAGCTGCGACCATAAAGAGGTGATTCTTTAGTTATTACACGACGTGCATCGTGTGTAGTTCATTTAGTGTGATTGACAGGTCTCTTATGTCTTAACCCTTTAATGCGCGTTGAAAACATTCAGCATACAGCATATAAACTATAACCCCCCCCCCCTCTGGCAGCCGCTCGTACCCGCGCACTGAGACGCGCACACGGAGCGCGGACTCGCTGCGTGACGGGCGGCCGGAGACTCTTCCTCACCTTCACCGTCCTCCTCATCCTCATCCTCCTCGCCAGCGTCCTCCTCATCAGCAGCTCTCCGTGGGCTCAAAAGTTGCGGAGATCTCCGGTTACCGGAGCACCGCGGGGGCGCGGGAGCATCCGCCTCACACCGCGGAGCCGCTGGATTTATTCTGCCGCGAATCTACCGGATCACTCGCGGTGCTTTGACGGTCCCCGGTACCGAAACTGACCTCCGGCGTTTAAAAAAAAAAAAGGGGGAAAAGGTTTTAAACGGATTTCCATAACAAACTCCATAACGGATTCTCTCATAACGGATCAACGCCGGTGCACCGGATCCCCGGACCGGGAGAGGTGCGCAGGTGGATCGCAGGTGCGGACTTCACCGGGAACCAGCGGATGGGAATGAAGGAGGAATAACGGACCCACCCGACCGGCCGCCGGTAGAACCGGTCCCACCGGGAGCGAGAGAAGAGGAAGTTACCGGAGGACCGTTAATGACCGGATCACTGATGACACGGATTGATTGAGTCGTTAATTATTTTTCTTTAACGGATAAAAAACGCGTTGAGCCATTTGAAGAAGCGGAGTGAATTATCTCCTCCGCGGTGAAGCCCCCCGGAGCTGTCCGGTGCTGATCCGCTTGACCCCCCGGAGAGAGAGAGGAACATCTTGATTAACGGAGATTAATCTCCTCGAGTTTAAACTCTTCCAAATTCACCCGAAAAATCCACTTTTAAGAATAAAAATCTTCATTATTTGATCATAAATGTCGATGTTTTAGCAGCAAAAATCCTTTTTTAGAGAAACTAAAGTTTCTGAGTCCACTGCCTCAAAATGTTACTGTGAATGAGAATGTAGGAGCAAGTGGCGCTGAGGAGGGATAACAGGGTCAGGGTCAAGAGACGGGACCTGCTGCTTTTAGGACGGGTCAGAGTCTCTGTGTGCAGCCTCATCCTCATCAGCCAACCTCCTCCACCTCCTCCACCTCCACCTCCTCCACCTCCACCTCCTCCACCTCCACCTCCTCCACCACTGAAATCCACACGTGCAGCATTGATTTCAGTTTTTTAAAATTTGCTTTCCGCCTCTCAGCGCAGAAACCAAAGCTCGCCATCCTTCCCGTCTTCCTCGTCTGAAATGTAACACGTGCCGCCTGCGGATTTCCCGCCTCAGCGGTGGTTCAGCAGGGGTCAAAGGTCACCGAGGAGTGGACCCCGAAACCAAGCCGGGATCGGACCCGCGCAGGTGTCCCCGACCTCGGCCCCGTGTCTGACCCGCTTTTTCGGCCAAATGGGGCACAACGACAGCAGCCCGGGCGCCATGCGCAACGGCCGCAGGCTCTCGGAGCAGTGGGGGGAGTCCGCGGTGGTCCGGCCTCGAACCACCGAGCGCCACATCACGGTGCACAAGCGCCTGGCGCTGGGCTTCGCCCTCGCCATCCTCACCCTCATCGTGGTCACGGCGGTGGCCGTGGCGCTCAGCGTCCGCTCTGAGGACTGCGGCGGCGGGCGCGACGGGGCGGCGGCGGGGGACCCGGGCTCGCGGGGGTCGTCGCGGTTGAACGGGAGCAGAGGGGAGAGGGCGGGGGAGGAGGAGCCCTGGAGGAGCTCCCGGCTGCCGGGCTCCCTGAGGCCGCGGCACTACGACCTGCGGCTCGCCGTCCACATGGACAACTTCACCTTCGCCGGGTGGGTCAGCGTGGAGCTGGAGTGCGTCAACGCCACGCGCTTCGTCGTGCTGCACGCCGACCGCCTGGAGGTACGGTGGCCCCGTCGGGTCACACACACACACACACACACACACACGTCAAAATGTTCTGTACGAAAAGCAAAGTGATCTGTAGGAATGTCGGTGAATTTCTGTGTGGAGTAAATGTGTGTTTTCTTTGTGATGAATCCCCGAATACACAACAAACACAACCGCGTTGTGTTCAGGGTGGAAGCATCAGAAACATCCAAATGGTTTGATTTGCCTCAGAAGGAAGTTATTTTTAGACCTCGGTGTGTTGGAGATGCAGACGTACGAGTCCGAATGAAAAGCCGATTCAACTTAAACACAAGAAAAGCCTCACAGGCTTTTTTCTGCTCGCTTCCCAAACACAGCGTCTCTCAGTGTTCGAGTGGAGGACGAAGACGGACGTGGACGCTTTTGACTTGCTTTACCGGTCGCGTCTCCCAGCGAAGCTCCTCGTTTGCATCCGCTCTCCCCCAACAAAGACTGTTTGTTCCCACGTTTACCCCCAGAGGCTAATTCACCATCGAGAGTTGCGGTTTCAGCCGGTCTGGCGAGGTTCCGGCGGCGGCCCGAGGGAACGGGCCGAGCGGCGCCGCTCATCTGGGCTAATGTGAGAGGAAGACGCATCCGTCTAATTTGGGCGGAGGCCAATTAAAAACCCCGCAGCTCTTGCCGTGCTGGCGCGAATTAAGAGGCGTTGTTGGGCGGCGGGCGGCTCTCCGTGCACCGTCACCCCTCTGCATGTGGAGGAGGAAGCGTCGATGCGGGACGATGGGCAAGGAAGCGAGGACGGCTGTGTTCTGTCCATGAAACGTCCCGAGCACCAGTTGTGTTCGAGGACGTCTTCTGTGTGCTTTTGTCTTTGTGACGACGTTAGAAAAAAGGTGTAATAAAGTTAATAAAACCAGTTACTAAAGCCTTAAAACAACTACTAACACCAAACCAATCAAACTGACTGCTGAGACAAACGCGTCCTCGGGCTCGCGTCCCTTCGCCGTGGACGGCGGGAACCCGTGGCCACCATCGCTCAGGAAGATGAACCTGTGGTGACCTCGCCGTCTCCCTCCTCACCGACCGCGCGGATAAAGCCAAACAGGAGCAACAGGCGGAGTTCAAAGCGGCACGGCGGTCCGGAGGGAGCGTAGAAAACCCCGGAAGAACCAGCGTTTTAATCCTCAGCCTTTTCCATCCATCACTTCGCCCGTCAAAGGGGCGAACGGGCTCGGGCGTCTGATTGGCTGAGGGCCGCTGATGCGCAACGACAACAGACACACATCCTGCTAGTTATCACTGTGGGCCGGGCGTGTTCCCATCATGCACTGCTGCTCATCTCCGCGGCCCGTTCCGGCGGTCTGAAGGTTCCTTAAGCGGCGTATCGATTGGAACAGAATGTTTTGAGGCCATTTTAAAATGTAATTCCTCTGGCGAGGAGCATCAAACAGGAAACAAGCAAGAAGGAGACGATTTACTGCGACACAGACGGATCAATGTACCTGATCAGAGCCAAATACTACACAGAATACACAAAACGCTCTCCCAGTATTTGGTTTTCACTTAGCAATAGATGGGAACTCAGTTTGGTGCTGGTTGTCTCCTTGTCTCTGGTTGGCCTCCATCAGAGGACAAGGTGAAGCAGGTGGGGGCGGACCCACAAATGTGCTGTAACCTGGTTGGTTCTCACCCGTCGTCTCTCCTCCCCCTCCAGGTGGACCGGGTGTCCGTCACAGCGGAGGGCGGCGGCGGCGGCGGTCGCCTCGCCAACCGGCCCGGGGGCGGGGCCATACGCGTCAACCGCCACTTCCACCACCCGGCCAACCAGATGTACGTGGTGGTCCTGCACCGCGAGCTGAAGCCCACCAGGGTCTACCGGCTCAACGTCAGCTTCGCCGCCGCCATCGAGGACGAGCTGCTGGGCTTCTTCCGCAGCGCCTACAGCCAGCAGAGGGAGAGACGGTACGCACACACACACACACACACACACACACACACACACACACACACACATGCAGGGGCCTGTGCAGCAGGTGGTTTAGCTACAAAAGGTCAGAGCTTCACATCCCTCCACATTGATTAACTCAAACACAGACCGTGTGTGTGTGTGCGTGAGTGTCTGTGTGTGTGTGTGTGTGTGTGTGTGGGTGGGTGGGTGGTCCACTTATCAAACCCCTCACTCCCTTCCTCATGAATTTCCCATAAGGCTTTGCTGCGGAGCTGTTTCCACATCAGAGCTCTTTCCCGCGTTACTGATGGGAAACAGACTGTGTGCTGATACATTTATTATTTCGTGCATGACTTTTGTGTGTGTGTGTGTGTGTGTGTGTGTGTGTGTGTGTGTGTGTGTGTTACCACGGCGACATGTTATCCACGTCTGCTTAGTGCAGAAACACAAAGTTGTGGTTAATTGATTAAAACAGAAGAGCTCACCTTTGATTGGACGGAATGAAGTGTAATTATGATTTGATCTGCTTTAATTTCTTCCTCTTTTTTTGATTCCTTCAATTGGGGGTCACAGAAACATCATCTAGTATGCAAATCTGAAATTACCCACATATTTGCTACGGCCTTGGTTTTAAACGTGGGGGGGCGACTCTGTTGAAAGCACATTTTTCTCCTCTCACCTTTTTTTGGGGATGTTGAAAACTCCATTTCGTGCACATTTAATATTGAGTTGAGGTTGTGCTCATAAAAAATAAGTGCTATAACCCCAAAAGAGAAGATACTTCATTTCAGTCGATACCTGCCCTTTAAGTGACAACATACCGATGACATCATTATTTCCTGTCTGAGCCAACATCTGGACTTAATAGAGCAAACTGTCACAAATAAAATGCATAGATATAAATGGCTCATCTTAGATTAAGAGAGTATCTGATGCCCGATCAGCTTTGGAGAAGCGACCCGATGTCTTCAGGGCCCAGAGACACTTCAGAATCCGACCCCGGCTTGTTTTTAATTAAGACAAAAGGAGCCGCCAGCTCGTCTCGGTCTCCTTCGGGTCGGTTCGGCTGCGTCATGACGAGCACGGGTCCACTTCCCCGCCGGAGCCGTGGTTTGTGTTCAGTGTTAGAAAGCAGCTGCTGAGAGGCAGAAAGACGCATCAGTCAGATTGCGGACGCGTGACTAACACCCCTCACAGGTGCCAGCCGCTCCACAAATACTTTTCATGCGGTGACTAAGCAGCAGCGTCAGAAAAGCGTAGTAAAAAATCACAGCTGATTATTTGAAAAACGCCATTTAAATCTGAGGAAACGTCGAGTGTCAGATTCACGCGTCTGTTCAGAGACGTTCACGGACCTCGTTAACCACACTGGGAAGTGTGTGTGTGTGTGTGTGTGTGCACAAAACCCAAGGATTAGCTCGATCCAGCTGTGTGGCTAATGCTAACACACACACACACACACACACACACACACTACTGTGAGATTAGCTTAATATCAGGAGTCACTATAAACCTCAGGCTGGGTTTAAATGCTTAAATGCTGGGAGGGGGGAATTAATTAGCGCACGCACACACACACACACACACACACACACACACACACACACACACACACACACACACACACACGGCCTAAAGTGTGACTGTTGACGCTCCGTATTGATCTTTATGCTAATGATGAGCTAGCTCTTCTCCAGTGAAACCAGTCTGTCATGTTGGTCTGTAACTTTAAATGTAAATGTAAATTAAACACGTTTTCATTGCGTAATATTTCAAATCAGAATCTCCAGCAGGTTGATGAAACTTCTACATCTCATGTAGACACACACACACACACACACACACACACACACACACACACACACACACACCCACACACACCGTACAGTGATCATTCTACACAACGACGCAGTACAGCTCCGCTCGTCACGCTTCTCTGTGATTGGCTCGGCTCTTTCAGGGGAGCGATGTGATTGGCCGAGAGCGTGTTTATTTAACATCCACATGCATGACCCCCAAAAGGGGGCCGACGCCGCACGTTCACGCCCTGAAGCTTCTTAAAGAAGAGTCCAAGCGGGGGCGCCATTAGACGAGGACGGGAAGTCAGTTAACGAGGAGAAGCTAGGCGGCTAATGAGGAAACGCGTTAACAAGGGAGACGCAGGGCGAGGGCCTCCCCCCCTCTCCTCCCCCCCTCGACTCCCCCCCCACCCGACTCCCTGGTTGCAATGGCTTCCTTTAGAGACCAGATGAGATGCCTGGGATCGATACTACGTGTCAACTCTGTAGAATCAATCTCAGAGGAGGAGGAGGAGGAGGAAGAGGAGGTGCTGGCTAGAAGGTCTCCACTGATCCAAGACGTGGTTTGGGACCAGAGAGAACGTCTCGTCCTCACGCGGTCGATTCCACCTCCTCCTGTGACTTCACACCGATCCAACACAGAAGGACGGTTCCCACCAGCTTTAAAAATAATGTGCTGCAAAAGGAGGAAGCGCACGGAAGCAGAGGTTCCGGTGTGTGTGTGTGGGTCTATTAGCTTTAGCTTTAGCCGGTAGGCTAAAGGCGGACACGTTTCATATTTTACACCAAACTGGATGAATCAGCCTCTTCGCCGGCTCGGTGTGAAACTATAGCTGCAGCAAAGTGTGTGTGTCTGGTAGAGTGTGTGTGTGTGTGTGTGTGTCGCTGTGCGTTTGATATACAACTTCACTTCACACTGAGAAGCTCCTGACTCGGCGCTTTCCGCCTCAGTAAAATCTCTGAATCTAAATGAGGTGTGTTTCCGTGTGCGCGCACGCTTCTTCTTCTTCTCTGTGTGCGTGTGTGTGTCTGTCGGCCTGCCTGTGTGCGTGCGTGCGTGTGTGTGTGTGTGTGTGTTGTTGACATGTCGTGGTTGTCTTGTCAGATTGAGCTGATGAGCGTTAGCTTAGCTTAGCAGCGGCTTTTGTCACCCGGTCTGATGTTGCCTTGCGTTTGTGTGGTTGTTAATATCTGGTTTGATTCAGGCGTGTGTGTGTGTGTGTGTGTGTGTGTGTGTGTGTGTGTGTGTGTGTGTGTGTGCGTGTGTGTGATTGTGTGTGTGTGTGTGTGTGTGTGTGTGTGTGTGTGTGTGTGTTACAGACTCATTCCCTCTTGTAATAGATTCTCTTTATCGTGTTCCTCTCAGGCTTCTCTTTTAGTCTCTCTCTCTCCTTCTGTCTGCCTCGCTTAACCACTGTTTGTTGTTTCCCTCCATCTTCCTCCTCACCTTCCTCATCTTCCTCCTCACCTTCCTCTTCTTCCTCCTCACCTTCCTCTTTGTCCTGTTTAACCTCCCCTCCTCCTGCTGCTGCTCCATCCTTCAGCATCTTCTCTCTTTCCACCTCATCTTCATTTTCCTCCTTCACTTTGTTCATTTCCTCCTTCCTCCCCCTTCTGTTTCTTCCTCCTCCTCTTCATCGTTCTCCCCATCATCCCTCCTCCGGGTTGTTCATACTTTGTGCTTCAGGGCGACTTCTGACATTCTTCTCCTCTTCCTCCTCATCTCCGCCTTTTAATCTCCTCTCTTCTCCCCTCTCCTTGCTCCTCTTTCTCCCCTTCGCCTCCTCCCGTCTCCTTCCTTTCGTCTCGTCTCCTGGAGAAAAGTTTCCAGAGGGATTATTTTTGGTTTCCTTCCTGTTTCAGTCACGTGACAGACGGAGGAGACAAAGCTGCGATGTGAAACATTCCGCCGGGCTTATAGAAATCAGGAGGAACCGCTCTGCTGTTTGTTTTGGATTATCTCTCAAAGCTCCTTTTTCACTCCACACAGAAAGCCACAGGAAGTAGAAACGTAGAAAAGTCGTGTTGACAGCCGACCTGTCGGCTGCGACTCGGGAGGATAATCCGCTCACCCTGCGGACGATTCCACGCTTCTATTTCCTCCTCTTGAAACCTCCAAAGGCCCAAAGAGGGAAACAGAGTGTTGCGCGTGGACTTATTCCAGAAGGTGGTGTTTCGGAGCTTCAACCAGAGAAGAGCAGGACTTCAGTGGGTTTCACAATAAAAGTCCCTGTTGCTTTTGCTGCTCACTCTTCCAACTTTCGGTGTTAGTAGACTTGTTCGTTACAGCCACTAACAAAGCTCCTTTCTTCTTAAGAGCTGGGTTGAATCACTGTATTTTTCAAAGTAAAAGCCTAGTATTTTTCCTTTCTGCAGAATCAGAAGACTTGTTTTATTGAAAAACGGGAACCAACAAAGCTCATTTTCTATGTCTTTTTTATTTTCGATAAATCTTTCACAATAAAAGCCCCTGTTTTTTCTGGTTGTAGTTCATTCCTACTGTATTGGTAGACTTACTTTTTAAAAGTAAATCCACTTACTTAGTAAGTAATTTACTTTTTTAAAGTAAGTCTACACTAATGAAGCGCCTAATCTTCAAATAAACACAATTATATTCCTACATATTTTTCACAATAAAAGCCCCCATTTTTCACGCGTGCTGATACATTTATTATTTTGTGCATTTGTGTGTGTGTGTGTGTGTGTGTGTGTGTGTTGTTACCACGCCGACATGTTATCCCCGTCTGTTCTGCTCAGTGCAGAAACACAAAGTTGTAGTTAATTGATTAAACCGAAGAGCTCACCTTTGATTGGACGGAGTGAAGTGAAATTATGATTTCAACTGCTTTAATTTCATGCTGCCTTTTTCTTCACCTTGATGTCTTTTGGCTTCCCTCCCAGTTACCTGGCGGTGACCCAGTTCAGTCCCACCCACGCCCGCAAGGCCTTCCCCTGCTTCGACGAGCCCGTCTACAAGGCCACGTTCTCGCTCGCCCTCCGCCACGACGCCCAGTACACCTCGCTGGCCAACATGCCCGTGGAGAGCTCCTCGCCGCCGGACGAGGACGGCTGGCTGACCAACCGCTTCGCCCGCACGCCGCGCATGTCCACCTACTACCTGGCCTGGGCCGTGTGCAACTTCACCTACAGGGAGACGCAGAGCGACGACGGCGTGACGGTGAGACGCTGCTGAGGTCAAACCCTCCGTGGTTAGAGACGCCGCGGCGGAAGCTTGTTGTCTCTCGCTTACAGATCTTTATCCCTAGAGATTGAGACGATAAACTCGTTAATTGTCAGCATTTCTAATCCTTTCCTCTGAATTACTTATTTCGATGTGAGCTGTTAAGTTTTGGGGATTCAGAAAGAAAGATTTCTGTTTAACATTATTATCATTAACTCAACGTTGAGGGTTGCATTTGGTACAAATAATAAGTAGAAAACCTTTTTCCCCAGCGAGGCCTTAAGCTTTATAACCATTTATCTTCAGGTAATCTCTAAATGAAACGATAATATGACATCGGGCTTAAAACACAACAACCTCCCACGGATCCCCATCTGGAGACCGGGAGCGTCTCCTCACGGCTCACGTTGAACCCTCATTAACAGCTCTAACGTCTCGGGTGATGTGATGAAGTCGGATGGCAGAATGCTGCTTCTCGCTAACACGCTAATTAAGATGTCAGCTCCAGATAACGTCCTGAGAACGGAGATGATTAACTTCTGCTCTGCGCTGAGGTCGTCATGGTTCCGTTGCTTCCTTTGGTCCCAGATGTGGTCCCAGATGTGGGTCCCAGATGTGGGTCGTGACGTTCGGATCCGGATCTGTGGTTTTATTTTTGCCACTTCAGCCAAAAAGATGAAAGCTGTCGCCATGATTTCCACACGGGGTGAATGTTTACACGTGAAACGATGGATATAAAACGATATGAGACTTCATTAATGGCATTAACGTTCAGTCAGCAAAGCTTATTTTCAAAAATATTACACTACACTAAAATTATACCAATTTATCTAAAACGCTATAATTCAAAGTGTACTCGTGTATGTGCAGGTACACGGGAGGAATAAGTGTTGATTGGGTACTGATTTGGTTTTTCCCCACTCACAAAGAAATGAACTTAACTTTAATTGTAAAGGTAGATTTAGTTAGAGGAAAGAATGGTAGCAATAGTGTGCATGTTATGCATGTATGTACACATGTACACGTAACGATCTCTGCATTGCTTCGATACCAATTCAATAATAAATAAAACCTAAAAACAGTTAAGAGCATCTTCATGCTTTCTACAAGGTTTAAGGATGCGACGACATGCTCAATCGTACATACGTGTAGCGGGTCCGTGTTCTAAGCACAACGTGTCCAACTGGGCTCTGTGAGATTTAAAGTTCTTTCACAGCGACGGCGTGTTGATAAGCCGCCAAAACACAAGAAATGATGATTTTATGAAATGATGCGTTGCTTTTCTCCTCATATGGGATTATTGATGATCATTAATACATGAAGCTAAGAATGAGCTACATACCGTATTATATCATTTATCATCGCATTGGTTATGAGTCTGGTTGTTAAAGTCAAAACCACCTTTAACAACCGTAACACTTAAATAAACAAACAGAAGGGAAAAATGCACGAGCACACGGCCGACGATCCGGAGCCCGAAAACACGCACGACCTTGTTCCCCCTCCGTCATCTCTCCACCGCGTGATTACAACTCATCCATCTCGTCTGCCACAAAGTCAAGGACAGCTCCCCAACACACACACACACACACACACACACACACACACAAGCTTGCATATCCTTGTTACTGAAAGATAATTTTGGTGAAATGCTGTTTAATGGTGAATCATATCTGGGTCATTTATAACCATCACCACTCTCCGACAGAGAGTAAGTGTGTGTGCGTGTGTGTGCGTGTGCGTGTGTAGATATTGGGGATCAGTCACGCATACGAGATTTAAGCTTTATAATGACTACATCAATCATTTCTTTCGGCCTTCCTAAATGTTTAAAGACCGAACGTCTTCCATTGTTTCACGCTGATGATAAATAAAAGTAAAGCGAAGATTCCCTGCTGAGAGGAGATCGACTCTTTAACCGCCAGCGCCCTTGATCTTTGGTCTGAGGAGGAAGACTCTCGCTTGATCTTCTTCGTTGGTTCCTCTTCAGGTGCTTCGGATTCTACTTGACCTTCCTCCCTTCAAGGATCCGCAGTGGACATTTTTACAAGCTGCTCAACCAGTCCACACGAATATTGCGAAAAAAAGTCACAATAAATCTGCGAACGAACTCAAATGGCGCTGCAGGAAAGCTCGATGAACAACGAGGGCCGTCGCATCGGAGGAGTTCTGAGAGGAGCGACCCGTCTGCGGCTGATGGAGACGCCGATATTCATTTGAAGACGGGATGATGGGATCGAGCCGCGAAGAAGACTCCATCAGTAGTCATGAAGAAGAAGTCACTGATAAGTGTTGGATTATGGGACTCTCCTTCCATCAATCAACGGCTGAGAGCGCTCAGTCATCAGAGATTCCTGTTGTTGTGAAGCCTGATCTGACTCTATGAGGAGGGGGGGATTGGGGGGCGGGTCAGGGGGGTGGGAGGGGTGACATGTTCCTGTTAACAAACAGGAGCCGTTACAGCATCGCTTTCATATTGAAATCCTCGTAGGAGCCGAAGGCAGAGGAGACGCAGCTGTCTGTTTGCAGAGCGTCTTCCTTCTGACAGGAACATTAATCCTCCTCCTCCTCCTCCTCTTCCTCCTCCTCCCAGAGAAACAAACCCGCCGTATGTGGCAGAACAAAAGACGCCACCCCTCCGCATTCCTCATAACCGCGGGAACGTCTTCATCTGACAAACACGCTTCCTCTTCCCAGCAGCTGTGAGAGAGCCTCCACATGTGGATGTCGTCATGCAGAAGGCCGAAGACGACTAAATAAGAGCCGCGGTCCCCACGAGACGACGCTCACTGCCT
Organism: Gasterosteus nipponicus; assembly: GCA_014132575.2. Classification (NCBI taxonomy): domain Eukaryota; kingdom Metazoa; phylum Chordata; class Actinopteri; order Perciformes; family Gasterosteidae; genus Gasterosteus; species Gasterosteus nipponicus. The sequence goes on along the minus strand of BMAF01000002.1, from coordinate 1,149,552 downwards.
CGGCGAAAGTTGTGTCTTCGTATCCGAGGTGACACGCAACGTTTCCTCAGGCTGTGCAAAAACGTACTGTTTCCCTTTTTATTTAATTTACATTTAAAAATGCCACATAATGTCAAGGGAATGTTACTCATTTGGTAGAACATTATATTGCATTTTCAAGCCGGTTAAACCGCATTACAGTTATATCAAAGCGTTGTAATAAATATGCAGCTGTGATTGCTGCTGCATGTTTGATATTACATTTATACAAATCTGCTCTGCACCCAAAAGCGCTTTGAACTTTGAAGTTTTTATGGCAATTTTCTATTCACACAATGAGGTAGTTAACACGCCGACTAACACAAATTGTTTGCGTAACATATCAGTAAACACGGATGAATCTGTGAGGCGTATGGGACCATCGTTTCAGAAGTCAAGGCCCATCGTTTCAGGCGTATAGAACCATCGTTTCAGAGGTATAGGCCCATCGTTTCAGGCGTATGGGACCATCGTTTCAGAGGTATAGGCCCATCGTTTCAGAGGTATAGGCCCATCGTTTCAGGGGTATAGGACCATCGTTTCAGGCGTATGGGACCATCGTTTCAGGCGTATGGGACCATCGTTTCAGGAGTATAGGCCCATCGTTTCAGAGGTATAGGTCCATCATTTCAGGCGTATAGAACCATCGTTTCAGAGGTATAGGTCCATCGTTTCAGGGGTATAGGACCATCGTTTCAGGATTGTTTCAGAGGTATAGGCCCATTGTTTCAGAGGTATAGGTCCATCGTTTCAGGGGTATAGGACCATCGTTTCAGGCGTATGGGACCATCGTTTCAGGAGTATAGGCCCATCGTTTCAGAGGTACAGGCCCATCTTTTCAGAGTTATAGGTCCATCGTTTCAGGGGTATAGGCCCATCGTTTCAGAGGTATAGGACCACTGTTTCAGAGGTATAGGCCCATTGTTTCAAGGTATAGGCCCAGTTTCAGGCGTATAGGACCATCGTTTCAGGGGTATAGGCCCATCGTTTCAGAGGTATAGGTCCATCGTTTCAGGGGTATAGGACCATCGTTTCAGAGGTATAGGCCCATCGTTTCAGAGGTATAGGTCCATCGTTTCAGGGGTATAGGACCATCGTTTCAGAGGTATGGGCCCATCGTTTCAGAGGTATAGGACGATTGTTTCAGAGGTATAGGCCCATTGTTTCAAAGGTATAGGCCCATCGTTTCAGGCGTATGGGACCATCGTTTCAGGGGTATAGGCCCATCGTTTCAGAGGTATAGGTCCATCGTTTCAGGGGTATAGGACCATCGTTTCAGGGGTATAACACCATCGTTTCAGGCGTATGGACCATCATTTCAGGGGTCACCACTCCTTACCACTCCTGTTGTAGGGGAGGTCTTTACAATTTTGGTCATTTAGAATAGAGATGTGATGAATGACTGTTTTCAATCTTTAAATAACTGTACATTTTAACATGATACAAGAACTCCTCCCTCTTCCAGATGATCTGTGCACACGCTGACTTTACTCGAGGAATCCCGCGGGTTTGTTCCTCAACCCTAATTCTCACTTTTCCCCTTCTTTCAAAGCCTCGCTCTTTCCTTTGCCTCAATGAAGACCGGTTCATTGTCTTTCTCTTGTTCTCGCCGGTGAAATTCCCCTCGGTGAGAATCTTTGGTCCCTTAATGAGCCGCTTTTCCTTTGGGGAGGATTAAAGTCTGAGAGACTAAACAAACTAACACACATGGGACGACCTGCCGAGACGCTCCCGGATCCACTAAACCTCGTCGTTCTCCCATTTAGCTGGTTATTCCTTCATCTCTGTAATTCTAACAACTGTTGCCGTCTCAAAGTGGAGACTGTTGTTGTTGTTTACCTGCCAGCTAATTGGCCGCCGTAGAAGTAGAAGAACAGTGCTCTTTTATTTTAATGTTGGTATAGCCATTCAACAACACCCCCACATGGTGGGAGTTCACTTCAGTTAATCTCCTCACCTGGCAAACAAATTCAAAATCGTACAATAGTTTGAAAGGTGTTTTATTGAAAACTGTTATCATAAAAGAAAATTATTTTTTAAAGTGGCTGACAACGCTCTTTTCACATTTTTTGAATGTCACGTCATGACATTATTTGCTTTCCTTCCACTTTGAGGAGGTACAAAAGTATATTTCCCTTCCATAACTACATTAAATGTCACATTACCAACACATAATGAAAGAAAAGGTCACATTAATCTCCCAAAGTGATGATATACTGTTGGATTTTAAAACTTTACCATGGATTTCTTTTATGAGTCAGCCTCTATTTTAAATTCCCTAAAATCAGCTTTTCAGCGGATGTTTCCTTGAATTCAAGGAGAAAACATTGTTTTCCTCTCCCACATGATTCCTCTCATAACACATCTTTTTTTAACATGAAACAACTGTATTCATTTAAATTTCTCACCAAACCCTGAAAATTACAGTATTACATCTGAACACATCATAATAATGTAAGTATAATTTACCCGTGTCCATACTCTGTGAGCACAGCCTGAACGCATCACAGTGGAACGCGGTGCATCTGTTGGTTTGCCGTTAGCTTTGCTGCTAACGTCACTAGCTCCCCTCCTGTTGATTGTGTGTTTACCTGGACAGAACTTCTGTGGTGGTGAACACATTTTGATATTCCTGCTTACTTGATTATTTGTTTTCACAAAATCCAAAATTTGAACAATGTGAACTCGCTGAGAAAACCGATTCTTACTCAGCACGTTCGCTCAGGGATACGATGATAAATGGACTGTTGGACCGAAGATATCAAACATCTTTTACATAAACTGCTGTTTCATTGAGAAGAAATCGCTTTAAACATAAAAACTGGTAAAAACGACGAGGTGCCTCTCTGTCGTTCTCGTTGACCTTGACGGAGAGGACTGCGACCCTCTCGCCCATCTTCGAGCGGGACGACCCGATCGGACGATTGTGTCAGAGGGAATCGACCTCAAAGTTTGACGTGCGTTACCGCGTAGCCTCGCCACTCAACCCCGAGGCGCTCTTATCGGTTGTTAAACCATCCATCAAATTACCGCGGCAACCGAGCGTCCATCACTCCCATCCATCATGCAAGGGCGACGGACAGAGCGACGTGCGGCAGCGAGCGTCTCCATGGCTGAGCGGAGAGATAACGAGGTTGCGAGGGAAGGGGGGAGATGAAATGAGAAGATTTTTGCACTGATGGAGAAAAGGAGGAAGAAGAGAATAGCAATCTGTAACATTTAGTTTTTTCACCGACATCTGACCGGAATCACCAAGTCGATTCTGCTTCTTGCTGCTGTCATTCACACGAGTGGCGTCTTTGCTCAGACTTTTATTTTGAAGGGACCAGGCTGCTGCGGGACGTCTAGAGACTCGCAGCGTGGAATCATCCCGGTCTGGTATGTTAGGAAAGAGCGACGCATGTCACTCTCCACTCACATGCTTTGTCTTTTCAAAGTAAACCTCCATCTTCAAAAGGCAACAACTTAGTTAGGTTAAGCAAAAATAACACTAAATATGTATTTAAGTGAAACATTGTGGGGTTAATTTCTGTTAAATAAAGCACACGGTCTTCTTTTATCATATGTTAGGTTGCTTTTATTTGTACCCGTAGGTAGACTTGGTTTACCATAGAGGGCGAGGCATCCATTTCTATTGGACTGGACGTAAAGTCAGATAAATGAGTGTTTTATAGCGCCTGGAGAGTAAGGGAGCGAGTGGATGAATTACACTTTATATTGAAGTGGTCTTATCTCGTCCTGTCCTTGGACACTGGGTACTGCACTCTCTCCTCACTGAGAGGTATACCATCAGGAAGCCTCCATCATACACTTACAGCTTTATCGTCCATTTGACTCTAGAATGGACCATAATCTACAAAATGAACATCACGCTGTACTGAAGAAGACTTGAAACTAGAGATTAGACTGGAGACCATGAACTCATGTTTACAACGTTTACTGAGGGAATAAATCAAGAGAGAAGTAGAGTCATTTCCTCATAGACGTCTATATGGGAGCAGAGGAGTCGCCCCCTGCTGGTCACTACAGAGAAGTAGAGTCATTTCATAGACGTCTATGGGGGCAGAGGAGTCGCCCCTGCTGGTCACTACAGAGAAGTAGAGTCATTTCCTCATAGACGTCTATGGGGAGCAGAGGAGTCGCCCCTGCTGGTCACATAGACGTCTATGGGAGCAGAGGGAGTGCACAGAACGCAGCTTTAACACGTGAAGCTTTAACTTAATGCAATTTAATGACACACGCGATCTTGTTTCATCCCCCGAATGTTTATTAGTTCAAACGTCCTGTTTAATCAATAGTTTAGTGATGGTAGGACATGAGCACAGAGTGTGTGTGGTTAATGCAGGAGACCCCTGCGGAGGGTTTGTAGCTGTGTGACAGCAGTGACGTGGTGTGGACAGTCTCTGGGCTCATTGAATGTCCAGTTGGGCTCTCGGGATTTATTTCCCTTCACTGCTAATTAATAGTAGACGGGCCTTTCTGTTGTAAAGTTGTGTGCGTGTGATTCCAGCGCGCTGTGATGCTCTGCTGCTGCGTCGTAGAGGGGAATTACACATTCACCTCCTCAAAGAGTTCACAGTGAATCGTGTTGAAGGAAGTCTTTAATTGTAATAAATAAATCAGGATCCACTGAACTGTGAGCCGACATTATTTTCCGTTACAAAGACACTTTGCTGATTAACTTGGTATTTAATGGTATTTAATTACCACGCCAGCTGTAGGGATTGACGAGAAGTCTGTCATGTTCCCCAGAGGATTAACCCTCCTAACTTGATGATCATTTGTCCTTTTTTGTTGGGCAGTGATTTCTTGTCTTGTCTATTTATTGGTGTTTACATTTGAAACAGAAATGCATTCACAGAAAGAGGACTTTGAAATGTTTGCTGTGGCTCAAAGTGAAAAGGCGAATGTTGATATTTTAGCGAATAGAAGGAGCCCGGGACCCTCGGCGGGGGGGTTTGAACCCGGGGGGCCCGTCTCTCCAGACTCCGACCCACTGAGCCGTCTCGGTTTAATCGGCGCGTTTCCTCCACGGGAGACAAATTGAATGTATATGTGACGATGCTTTGAAGAGAGACCCCCCCCCCTGAGGAATGGTTTCTCCTCACCTGGGAGAACATGGCTGGAGGTGCTTCAGGAATCCTCAGGAGACGATTCTCCGTCCGGACAGCATTTGAATAAAGGCTCGACTCTGCGAGCAGATATTCTCCTCCGAGTCGAGTTCTGGTGGAAGGAGGAGAATGTGGGGAACAGAGATGAGCTTTAAAATGTTAATTTATTGAAAATCAGTGGAGCCGCGGGTGGAGGAGGAGGGTTGTGATGTTTCCTGCTGCACTGTGGAACATTTTCTGACTCGATAACAGCGATCGCCCGTGCAGGAAGCGTGCTGAGCAGACATCTGCTTTGGAGAATTCCCGTTGATTGATCGCAGAACCAACGCGGCTCGCGTAGCGACGCACAACCCGCCGCGTTCAGGACGTGCTCAGAGCTACGAGCTAAATGCTAACGGCGGCGAGATCGACGCTGCAGTTGAGGGCTATCGGACATCTGACGATACGAGAACACACACACGGACACACATATCTTTACCTACATGTATTTAGCAGCAGCACGTCTTTATTTCTGACCAAATAGCTTCTTGCCGAGCAGCAGCTGGTTGTTCTGAAGACGGAGCAGATGTGCGTCTGAGAGAAACTCTGAAGCAGTTTGGAGTCACTGAAGCAGAACGTTTCACTTCTTCTTCATTGAGCTTCGCCAAAGTGAAACGCTCGGTCGGTTCTCTGAATAAAGAGCTTCTACGACGGGTTCATGGTGCTTTTCATATCGTGTATTTTCTTATCATATATATATATATATACACATATACAGACAGACACCTTAAGGGTTCATTCACTGGTGAAACTCAGAATTCTAATGTCCGTTTTCAATTAAAAAAACATGATTAAAAAAACCTATGAAAACCACATGAGTCACTCGTTTGTGATGATCCAACAAAATAAATGTTAAGGAAAAGTAAAAACGCTGTAGTTTGGATGAACGGAGCTGCAGTGAAAGTATTATTTATGAGGGGATTAAACAGAATGATAAATAAACACAATGGAACAATCATTTTTGGCTGAACACCATTTCTGAATCGAAGGATTAGCAAAATGACAAACAAAACCAACTACAAATGAATAATTAATCCAATTTAAATATTTGACAAAGTAATGTTCTGTAAACCTGAGAAATGAACACCGATGGCATCGTGCAGTTTATTGGCTTACTGATGATTTGTGTATTTGTTATTTCCTTTCCCTCACCGTTTGGCTCACGGTTATTCCCATGTGATTCAATGACATCAAACATATTCTACTCGCAGCATCTGACGACCTCGTCCGTCTCCAACGCTTCGTTTCTGTCCCCCAGATCCGTCTCTACGCCCGGCCGGACGCCATCGCCAGCGGAGCGGGCGACTACGCCCTCCACATCACCAAGAGGCTGCTGGGCTTCTACCAGGACTACTTCAAGGTCCAGTACTCACTGCCCAAGCTAGGTAGGCTAACGCTAATTAGCGGGGGGGTTATTTGTGTTCAGGCTCATGACACCGGTGCTTTTTGAGGGTTCAAGCTTATTCATTAAATGAAAGTCAAAGTCCCCTCGATTACTCATCACGCACCCTCACTTCCTCCAGCGCGCCACTATGAAGCTCTCAAAACGGGTCGGCGGGCCGGAACGGCCGATCTTGGCGCTCTGAAAGGAGTCAAAGTGGGACTCGAAACTGAGGCGCTGAAGTGGAAATAACTGTAAAATGGACCCAAGAGTCACTGGAGGCCCTGAAAGGAGTTGAAGTGTTAGTGGAGGTGATAATACTCATGGGACCTACATGGACCTGGGGAGGTTTTCTGAGACTTATATTTTCTATTACTGATATTAATACCACAGCACAGAGACGATGAGAAGGGAAAAGGAGCAGTTGCAAACTAACAGGAGTTGAACCATGAAAAGTCTGATAGGTTCTTTGTGGCTCTCGGCCTCTAAAGCATCGGTTTGGACCCGGCGGTTGAAGAAGCGCTGAAAGGAGTCGAAGCGTTGAGTCAGAGGTGCGCTGATTAGCTTTTAGTGTTTCCTGTCTCCATCGCGCTTCACCTCCCTGTCCTCCTCCGTCTTCTTGTCCTCGTAACGGTTTGTGTCCTACTCGTCCGTCCTGCCAGAATCAATTAGTGCTGCGCTTCCTTTTCTCTAACGGGCAGATGATCGCCGGATCGCTCACCTCCAACACTTCCTTCCTGTCCACATTCATTCGTCACGTTAGAGATCCACTTCCAGTCAAAGCCTCCTGTTTGTGTTCAGCATTATTATATATATGTGTGTGCTATATTATGAGCTCGGCCTGCCGTTGCTAAGCAACCAAGCCCTGCGTGCTGCGATGACGACGCCGATGAAGTAGCAGCGATTTATACAGAACTTATAAATGGATTTCCATCCTCACATCAGCTTCCCCGCTCGATCGGTGCGACCCCTCCACCCGATGGGGTCACGCCCGTCCACGGCGAGGGCGGAGCCAGCCGAGTATCCGGTTAGAAGTAACCGCGAAGACCTGATGAGGCTCCACATCAACGGGTTTCAGTTCAACACAGCAGGCAGGAAGGAGCTCGGGGGCCTCGGCGTCCGGCCTGTGAAGACCCCCGTCACCCCCCCCCGCCTGCTTCAGAAACAGCCAAGAGGTCCAGAACACAGCGACACTGTTTGGCTTCCAAATAAAAATAAAAACACAAAGCGCCTCCTCCCTGAGTCCCCACGCCGCCTCGCGGCTCGACGCTTCTTCACCTCCGATTGGCTCCGTGAGTCCACGAGTCCAGAGACGCTTCCCTCATTTCACTTCCTGTTTGAATCTAATCTCTCGTCCCTCCGCGTGTGAGCGGGGACGCAATTCATTCTTCCATCGTAAATCCACATGTACCCACACAACCATGTGTGTGTGTGTGTGTGTGTGTGTGTGTGTGTGTGTGTGTGTGTGTGTGTGTGTGTGTGTGTGTGTGTGTGTGTGTGTGTGTGTGTGTGTGTGTGAGTGTGTGCATTCATACTGATGTTGACATCTTTACCACAGCTTTCCTCTCAACCCACTGCTGCCAGCCATCTCCCTGCCTGTGTGTGTGTGTGTGTGTGTGTGTGTGTGTGTGTGTGTGTGTGTGTGTGTGTGTGTGTGTGTGTGTGTGTGGTCCCAGAGCTTCAGGGCTCCATCTGTTGTCGGGCAGGGCATCGAGCTCCCGAGAGGCGGAGGAGAAATCATGAGCTGAGAAGCAGATTTAAAGCGACAGAGCGAGCGCCGCCCGTAGACGGATGATCACAACAATAAAGTGTAATTGCGTTTCCTGTCCCGTTGGAGACGAAGACGCCCGTCCGTCTGTCACCGTCTTCAGTCCAAACGTCTCGGCCTCCAGCATCAAGTAGCTCGAGCATTAAGACCTCATCCAACACTCAGCTTCACTCCATCTTAAACCAGGAGGAACTAAGACAATAAAGGGCATCGCCTTCACCTCCTTCATCACCTTCACCTCCTTCACCTCCTTCACCTCCTTCACCTCCTTCATCTCCTTCACCTCCTTCATCTCCTTCATCTCCTTCATCTCCTTCACCTCCTTCACCTCCTTCATCACCTTCACCTCCTTCACCTCCTTCATCACCTTCATCACCTTCATCACCTCCCTCACCTCCTTCTTCACCTTCACCTCCTTCTTCACCTTCACCTCCTTCATCTCCTTCATCTCCTTCACCTCTTTCACCTTCATCACCTTCACCTCCTTCACCTCTTTCACCTCCTTCATCACCTCCCTCACCTCCTTCATCACCTTCATCACCTTCTTCACCTTCATCACCTTCATCTCCTTCATCTCCTTCATCTCCTTCACCTCCCCCATCTCCTTCATCACCTCCACCTCCCTCATCTCCTTCATCTCCTCCACCTCCTTCCTTCATCACCTTCACCTCCTTCACCTCCTTTATCTCCTTCATCTCCTTCACCTCCTTCACCTCCTTCATCTCCTTCATCACCTTCATCTCCTCCTTCCTCCTTCACCTCTTTCACCTCCCTCATCACCTTCACCTTTTTCACCTCCTTCATCTCCTTCATCTCCTCCACCTCCTTCCTTCATCACCTCTCCACCCTTCACTCCTTTCATCTCCTTCATCTCCTCCACCTCCTTCATCACCTTCACCTCCCTCATCTCCTTCATCTCCCTCCACATCCTTCCTTCATCACCTTCACCTCTTTCACCTCCCTCATCTCCTTCATCTCCTCCACCTCCTTCCTTCATCACCTTCACCTCCTTCACCTCCTTCATCACCTTCATCTCCTTCACCTCCTTCATCACCTTCACCTCCTTCACCTCCTTCATCTCCTTCATCTCCTCCACCTCCTTCCTTCATCACCTTCACCTCCCTCATTGCCTTCACCTCCTTCACCTCCTTCATCTCCTTCACCTCCTTCACCTCCTTCATCACCTTCATCACCTTCACCTCCTTCATCTCCCTCATTGCCTTCACCTCCTTCACCTGCTTCATCTCCTTCACCTCCTTTCCCCTCAGACACTGAAGCTCGTCCCAGGTCAAGCGTCTCTTTTCTTTTTCTTTTATTTCTTTCTTTTTCCTCCGCCAGTGTTTCTGGCGGCTGAAGCAGAGTCGAACCTCCATAAAACTACAGCTGCAACAAAGTGAGTGAGTGTGTGTGTGTGTGTGAGTGTGTGTGTGTGTGTGTGTGTGAGTGTGTGTGTGTGTGTGTGTGTGTGTGTGTGTGTGTGTGTGTGTGTGTGTGTGTGTGTGTGTGTGTGTGTGTGTGTGTGTGAGTGTGTGAGTGTGTGTGTGTGAACACGCCAAGTGGACTAATGCGTTCTGTTGAGTTCTGGCTCCATCTGGGATCCACAGAGGCTGCACCGCCTGGGGTCCAACACACACACACACACACATGCACGCACACACAGACACACACACCTCGTTCCTCTGCTTTGAGCACCTTTTCATCTCTTCCTCCCGTCTCTCTTCCTTCTTTCTCCTATTTGTCTGCAGTTCTTCTCTCATGCCGTCGCCTCGGGCCGACGCACAACAACAGATGGACTAAACTCACACACAAAGAGACACACGGACACACACACACACCTCAGGAGCTGCAGGCCCGTCGGCCGTCTGCCTGCTGCTCATCCAGTCGCTTCATCCACAGTTGTTTGAAGGAATTTAGAGAAGAAATATCAGTAGATATATATGTGTATATATATATATATATACACATATATATGTATTTTCTTTCTACATTCTCCTCAAATAACAGATTAACCGATGGGCTTTTATTGTGAAGGAGTTTACAGGCAATGAAATGTGTCAATCACAGAATTAGCGTAGCTTTGTTAGCTGCTACTCTTCTACTAATGAAGCAGAGAGGAAGTGGCAGAAATGAATGCTCATCCAGATGGTACTTAACATTCTGATCATTTTCCCATCATGCAATGGGCTCATAGGTCATGTGGCGTTTTAACTCTTCATGTCTTTGTTTTGTTTTTTACGTCTTTTTACCCTTAAAAGTGTCTTTTTCACCGCTTTGGGACACAAGTCTCTTTGGGACACTTTGTCTGACCGTCCAAACCAACCAGGGCCACCGAGGAGTTTAAGGGGTTGTCTCCTCCCTCTTCGGGTTGAGGGTCAACGTCCCTCCGATTGCTTCCTGCAGACCCCTTGGGGGCCTCGCGATGGGGGGAGTCGCTTCAGGGCCACACGGAAGCACATGTGTTACTCGGAGTCTTTAAGGAAGTAGCTCGCAGATGTTTCCTCCTCCTGTCTGTTCGTCTCCAAGTGAACCTCTGTAGTCACGACATCCAACTTTATACAAACGGGTTCATGATACAAACGATAAAGGAAAGGCTCGTGGGGGGTCTCTGCTGAGACTTTGTAGCTTGTCCTTCGGTTTGCCACAATGTTGATTGGGTTGATTGATCGTAACCATGGCTGCACTTCTCTTCTTCATCCCAGAGAAAATCCACCAGTCGTCAGCACACTGGACGTTGTGTTAACATGTTCAAACTGAGAGAGGAGCTAATTACAACACACACACACACACACACACACACACACACGCTGTCATGCTTAAAAGCCCCAATTAGAGACATTTAATCATTCTGTCTGGAGGAGTCACGCACAGAGAGCAGTTGATGTGACTCACAGCTCTTTGGTCCTGGACCTTTTGCTCTGAAAGGGACACATTTCTGTGAAGACAAAATATTTCTTATGTCCCTTAAGACAGAAATTCTATGCAGCCCAAATTACTGCTAATGGCCTTTTAAAGTATCTGTATCTACAGCAATATCTCTCTCTCTCTCTCTCTGACTATACATATATATGTATATTACATGTATATAACATATATATGGTCAGACATTAAAGGTCTAGATAGAATATTTCAATGTAAGTCAATGGTTCAGCCATAGAAAACATTTACAATGACATTAAAGTGAAAGGAAACTATGGAATTAAAAATGAGAAGAGAATTCAGATTCGGAATCCAGGGATGATTTTATAACCCCCCGGCCCCGGCCCCGGCCCCCAGCAGTCCACCAGCACACTGATTAAATGACTCTAATTGGTGCTTTTAAAAACACAGATGAGACGGAGTGTGAAGCGGCAGCAACTATTTTAGTGTCAGTTCTAAGATGAGAAGAGAGCTGATTATGTAACACACACACACACACACACACACACACACACACACACAGGATTGGTGTCTAATCTGATAAAATAAAAATAAGACATAGAAATGAGCGAAGGAAAGGAGCCGATCACGGCTCAGGAGAGAGGAAGGATGGAGGCTTAGTGGTCGGGTTCACCTCAGGAGACACTGATCGATTGGAGTATTGATCGCTGGTCTGAGAGCATCCTTCTGTCTCAGCAGTAATGAGGCTCCTTTGGGGTTTAAAACTGAACTTTTTAAAGCACTTTGGCAGAGGTATCAAGTTTACGAAGCTAAACAAACATCCTTTAAGGGGTCAAACCGGCTCATGGAAATATCCTAAAATGGAAAAAATAACCCCTTGAGGGCAAATATTTGAAATAACAAGACAACTCGTAAAATATCAAATTTGGCATCCAAAATAAAAGTCAACATTCCAGATTGGTGTTATTCTTTTTAACGGACAACCAATACTTTTAATTTCCTGAAAACATCATCTCAACAATATGAATATGACATTATGACCAAAGTGTTTGTGAGTGGAACATCTTGAAATTCTCCCTCCTGATTGGGCGGGAATAAGTGGGCGGGACTTGTACTCAGTGGACAGTTGTTGTATCCAGTGGTGTTGTTTGCGGAGCTAAATCGGTCACCGTGACAACCAAAGTAAACCTCTATTCAGAGGTGTGTATATGTGTGTTTTCGTATGTGTGTGTGTGTGTGTGTGTGTGTGTGTGTGTGTGTGTGTGCTGATGCTTGTTTGGTTGCCAGCTTGTTGACAAAATCTCTCACATCAGAACAAACAAAGGTTGCACACCTACACACCTACACACACACCTACACACTCTCTCCATGGGGGTAGAGTTCGCTGGCCTCTCACTGCCTCACTGACCCAACATCTGTTGCCATGGTTACTACTCTCCATCGCTGCATCCGTCCGCTCTCCCTCCTTCTTTGAAGGGTTCAGCATTTTTAAGTCAGATGCAGTAGAAATAAGGAATATTTGTATTAAACACTTATTGTGACGGTGTGTTTGGTCGTCTTCTAAAGTGTGTAATACACAACGTAACAATGAGATCAGAGAAGTCCACATGAAGGATGTTTTTATTTAAGGAATCAGAGTCTGATGACGGTGAGTTTCCACTTTATCCAAAAGGCTTTTTTGGGGGGATTCAATGGAGGAGGGGGCATATTCAAAATACTGTAATACCGAAGGGACATTTGTCCAATTTGTGGACATAATAAATCAGGAACGGCTGCTGGGAATCTCCCGCAATGTGTCACTTAGTCCACCTGGACTTGAGCGTGACCTCGTTGGTGTTCCAGGTCACTGTGACATCATCGGTATCTCAGGACAATACGTTAGCACTGAGCACACAAGTCTAATTCAGCTGCATCTGGCACAAATTATTAGAATGTTGAGGTCAAAGGTCACTGTGACCTCACAGAGCGCTCTGACCATAACTCAGGAATGCATTATGCTAATTAGCAGCGTTGCACAGGCTGAAATGAGGTGCTGACATTTTGGACGGACTCGGAGGTAAACTGCGTATCGGGCACCTTTTCCCCAGATTATGTTTTAATAATTAATCATTTGACATTATAAAGCATGAAAATGTTCCCATAATTACCTCTACCACTCGCAGCCAGATGCATGATGGTCAGTGGGAGGAGTCAGGCGCTGAAGCTGGTGGGTCACAGAGGATCCAACAAACACACGTCTGTTGTGTTTCATCATTTTACATTCTTCAAGTTATATGTAAAGATTATTTCAGAGAAGGTTTAGTGCTTCACTTTAAAGGTCCCAAAATGTTCAGCTCTGCCAAGGAGCTTCAGCACTGTTACATCTCAGAGGAGCTGTCCAGTGCTGAAGCTCCTAGAAAGTTCTTCCCTATTAATGACGGCAAGAACGGAAAGAACCCCGGCGTGGACCTGCCCCCCCCCCCCGGGTCCACGCTGTGGAGACAGAAGTGGTCCAGCCCGCAGCGACTCCCTCCCCAGTGGACAGTCCCTCAGCGGAGGGCCGTCATCCTCCTAACGAGCCCTTAATGAGCCCCCGGGCTGCGGGACCGAGCAGGATTAGTGTAATAAGAGGATTAAATCACAGTTAATCTCCTAAGTGATGACATCTTTCTTTAGTTCTTGTTAAACACTGGAGGCTACTTCTTGGGATTAGAAAGTAAGAGGCCTTTATTTTTACAAGATAAAGTTATCCACCATTTTACAGGTGAATTAAATCACAATTAATTGTATAATTGGACGGCGGTGAAGTAATTGCTTCACTCTAGTTCAGCTTTAGATATTTAATATTCAGACAATTCAACTGGTTCAGAAGTCTTTTATGTGATTAGAGAATAAGACCTTTAACAGCATCCTGATATTGCTTCAGGATTAGAAATGCATGAAATGTGTCATGTGATCAAAAGTGTTTCTTCGTATTCAGAGAAATATAAGTAAGTCAGAGCGGAAGTGAAGGGGTTCAAATAAAGATACATGTTATGCCTTCATTTTAATTACTATATTAACTGTCTGTGTGTGTGTGTGTGTGTGTGTGTGTGTGTGTGTGTGTGTGTGTGTGTGTGTGTGTGTGTGTGTGTGTGTGTGTGAGCTCTTTCTGTCTCCCTGCAGTGTTTTTGTTTGAAGTGGATAATTTATTACTACAAAGGATGTTTGCATTGACTTAGTTAGAATATATGGAAGCATAAATCATCAGAGCATTTTGTCCGCCCGCCGCCTGTCTGTCTCTGTCTCTCTGTCTTTCTGTCTGTCTCGTTCTAAATGACATTGCTGTTCCGTTGGCCTCAACATCACATATTTAAAGGCTGATAGGAAGTCTAATAGAAATCAAGTCCTCATATGTAAAAGCTTCTTTACAGTCTTTTAACCGTTTTACATGTAACCATAGTAACCTTGATGCTTTCACCAATCATTTAAAAGCTGTTTTAGACCAGTGAGTCAAATCAGAACTTGCGTGTTATCTAGTTGGCCTTCACAATCATGGCGTTGTTGTTATAAAATAAGGATAAATAGTTGCATGTCATCATGTCTTGGGGAGCTGTCCGGTGCTGAAAACGTTTCTCTTTAACATCTGCCAGCAATGTTTTGTCTTTGTGTGGACATTATAGAGTATCTCAGACGTCCTTTGATCAGATCACATGTGGACATTATAGAGTATCTCAGACGTCCTTTGATCAGATCACATGTGGACATTATAGAGTATCTCAGACGTCCTTTGATCAGATCACATGTGGACATTATAGAGTATCTCAGACGTCCTTTGATCAGATCACATGTGGACATCATAGAGTATCTCAGACGTCCTTCTTTGATCAGATCACATGTAGACATTATAGAGTATCTCAGACGTCCTTCTTTGATCAGATCACATGTGGACATCATAGAGTATCTCAGACGTCCTTTGATCAGATCACATGTGGACATCATAGAGTATCTCAGACGTCCTTTGATCAGATCACATGTGGACATTATAGAGTATCTCAGACGTCCTTC
>BMAF01000002.1:1098664-1124332 GCA_014132575.2 Gasterosteus nipponicus | reverse complement strand
GTTACGTATTGTTTACTAAGGAGAGCTTGTGCGCACTGTTACATCTCAGAGAGCTGTCCAGTGCTGAAGTCTAGAAAGCTCTTCTCTATTAATGACGGCAAGAACGGAAAGAACCTCATGTGGACCTGCCTCCCGGGTCCACGCTGTGGACAGAAGTGGTCCAGCCTGCAGCGACTTCTCTCCCAGTGGACAGTCCTCAGCGGGAGGGCCGTCATCCTCCTAACGAGCCCCACAGAGCCCCCGGGCGGCGGGACCGAGCAGGATTAGTGTAATAAGAGGATTAAATCACAGTTAATCTCCTAAGTGATGACATCTTTCTTTAGTTCTTGCTAAACACTGAGGCTACTTCTGGATTAGAAAGTAAGAGGCCTTATTTTTACAAGATAAAGTTATCCACCATTTACAGGTGAATTAAATCACAATTAATTGTATAATTGACGGCGGAAGTAAATTGCTTCCACTCTAGTTCAGTTTTAGATATTTAATATTCAGACAATTCAACTGGTTCAGAAGTCTTTATGATTAGAGAATAAGACTTTAACATCCTGATATTGCTTCAGGATTAGAAATGCATGAAATGTGTCATGATCAAAAGTGTTTCTTCGTATTCAGAGAAATATAAGTAAGTCAGAGCGGAAGTGAAAGGGTTCAAATAAAGAGACATGTTATGCCTTCATTTTAATTACTATATTAACTGTCTGTGTGTGTGTGTGTGTGTGTGTGTGTGTGTGTGTGTGTGTGTGTGTATGTGTGTGTGTGTGTGTGTGTGAGCTCTTTCTGTCTCCCTGCAGTGTTTTTGTTTGAAGTGGATAATTTATTACTACAAAGGATGTTTGCATTGACTTAGTTAGAATATATGGAAGCATAAATCATCAGAGCATTTTGTCCGCCCGCCGCCTGTCTGTCTCTGTCTCTCTGTCTTTCTGTCTGTCTCGTTCTAAATGACATTGCTGTTCCGTTGGCCTCAACATCACATATTTATTGGCTGATAGGAAGTCTAATAGAAATCAAGTCCTCATATGTAAAAGCTTCTTTACAGTCTTTTAACCGTTTACATGTAACCATAGTAACCTTGATGCTTTCACCAATCATTTAAAAGCTGTTTTTTAGACCAGTGAGTCAAATCAGAACTTGCGTGTTATCTAGTTGGCCTTCACAATCATGGCGTTGTTGTTATAAAATAAGGATAAATAGTTGCATGTCATCATGTCTTGGGAGCTGTCCGGTGCTGAAAACGTTTCTCTTTAACATCTGCCAGCATGTTTTGTCTTTGTGTGACATTATAGAGTATCTCAGACGTCCTTTGATCAGATCACATGTGGGACATTATAGTATCTCAGACGCCCTTTGATCAGATCACATGTGGACATTATAGAGTATCTCAGGCGTCCTTTGATCAGATCACATGTGGACATTATAGTATCTCAGTGTCCTTTGATCACATGTGGACATCATAGAGTATCTCAGACGTCCTTCTTTATCAGATCACATGTAGACGATATAGAGTATCTCAGACGTCCTTCTTTGATCAGATCACATGTGGACATCATAGAGTATCTCAGACGTCCTTTGATCAGATCACATATGGACATTATAGAGTATCTCAGACGTCCTTCTTTGATCAGATCACATGTGGACATTATAGAGTATCTCAGACGTCCTTCTTTGATCAGATCACATGTAGACATTATAGAGTATCTCAGACGTCCTTCTTTGATCAGATCACATGTGGACATCATAGAGTATCTCAGACGTCCTTTGATCAGATCACATGTGGACATCATAGAGTATCTCAGACGATCTTTTTGAGTCAGATCACATGTGGACATCATAGAGTATCTCAGACGTCCTTCTTTGATCAGATCACATGTGGATATCATAGAGTATCTCAGACGTCCTTTGATCAGATCACATGTGGACATCATAGAGTATCTCAGACGTCCTTTGATCAGATCACATGTGGACATTATAGAGTATCTTTGACGTCCTTCTTTGATCAGATCACATGTAGACATTATAGAGTATCTCAGACGTCCTTTGATCAGATCACATGTGGACATCATAGAGTATCTCAGACGTCCTTTGATCAGATCACATGTGGACATTATAGAGTATCTTTGACGTCCTTCTTCGACCCCTTAAAGCGCTTTTGTTTAATCTGACCTCATTTCTTCTGTAATGTGAACGTTAATACGTCATAACAGCTGCCGCGTTCCTCTTCCTCCTCCTCTCCACTTGGTTCTCACATCACGTCATTCGTCCGATCCGAGTTTACGGCGCGTCAACCAAACCCCCCGAAGACTGACCCCGGGTCGGTCGTGAGCTGCGTGAGAGCGATTAATTGTCTGACGTCCACCGGCGATGATCCAAGGAACACAGAGTCCTTATACTGAGCCCGCTGATGATTCAGTGCCATCACTTCCTGTCCCTGTTAGATTACATCGGGTTGTACAGATACTGAGACAACGCAGTTCAGCATCTAACCAGAAGTGCGAGAGAGCAGATACAGTGCAGAGTGAATATAAGTGAATGTACAGTGTGAAATCAACATGGAGCATATACATAGGCTTCATTCTGTCTTTTTAGAGGGGTAAGAGTTGAATATATGAGTAGCTTTCCCCCTTCAGAAGGTTGTCTTCTTGGGATGCAGAACCTGATCCCACACCGAGGAAATGAAATTACTAACCCCGCCAAACTCTTCTCACTTTAGGCTCAGCTGAACCTTCACTATCCAGTCTATTCTGTATTTTGGGGTGTAATGAACATCTCAGACTCCAGCAGCAGGTTTTACTTGTGTGCTGGAGGTGGTGCCCCCCTTCCCGTGTTGCTGGTAGCGTTTTTAACATTCAGAGACTCTCCTCTGTTCTCTCTCCTCGTGCCTGTTGAATATGAAGCAGCTCTTATCTGAACGGGCTGAAGATAATTGGTGGACAAGTGGATCTTGACTGTGGAGAGGCAGAGAGGGAGGAGTCAGTGTGTGTGTCAGTGTGTGTGTGTGTGTGTGTGTGTGTGTGTGTGTGTGTGTGTGTGTGTGTAGCAGAACTTTGGTTCCTCAGTAAAACCACTGAAGGAGAAACCCGTGAGAGAAGTATTAAGAATCGTTACTGAGGTAAGATCACATTCTGTTAATGCTGCGCTGTCGCCGTCTTGTTCTTTCACAACCAGTAAACAGGACACCTTGAGACGGCACGTAACGTCTATGGGAGATATCTGTCAATCACAGTAAGCCCCGCCCTAAAGCTGCTTTATGGTGTGTTTGACTCTAAATGGACCATCAGTCACTAAATGAACATCATGCTGTATTGAAGAAGACTTGAAACTAGAGACTGAGACCATAAACTCATGTTTACAATGTTTACTGAGGGAATAAATCAAGAGAGAAGTAGAGTCATTTCCTCATAGACGTCTATGGGAGCAGAGGAGTCGCCCCTGCTGGTCACTACAGAGAAGTAGAGTCATTTCCTCATAGACGTCTATGGGAGCAGAGAGTCGCCCTGCTGGTCACTACAGAGAAGTGAGTCATTTTCCTCATAGACGTCTATGGGAGCAGAGGAGTCGCCCCCTGCTGGTCACTACAGAGAAGTAGAGTCATTTCCTCATAGACGTCTATGGGAGCAGAGGAGTCGCCCCCTGCTGGTCACTACACAGAATGCAGCTTTAACGGCTTCACTTTTCGCAACTTTGTTACTTTCTGGGAGTAACATGAGTTATTTGCGGTTATTATCCTCAGAAGACGAAGTGTTGGAAGCTGTAACAACTGGAAAAATGATGCTCATTTGCATATTGGTGATGCCACTGTGCATTCATTTGCATAAAGACAACTTGATTGCAGCGGCAGACGGCCAAGAGGAGGCAGGAAGAGAGGGAGGGAGACAGAGAGAGACTCGCATTGCTCCGAGCAGCAGTGGGCATGAATTACACCGGAATGTGTTTCTTTCTTTTCTCGGTCATTTACGGACACATTAAGGGTGAGACTTCTTCGTTTAAGTATGAGGAGCGTCGTTCCCTCGACAGCACGAAACAACAGCCACCGTCAGGTGGGCCTCTAAAAATCTGCTTCAACAGACTACCTTTGTAGGAAACATAATGCCATCTGGATAATATGTCCAATACCATAACAAGGAATTATTGCAACTGAAAGTTTTCATTGCCACCATTACTCCTTCATGCTCCTAACAGGCTTCCCTGGTAACCCGAGGAGGGTTTCCTCCCCACATCCAGCTAAAGCTAGCGGCCTTGAGCTCTCCCCCTAATGAGAGTCCCAGTGTGGACTATGAAATGTGCTCCAGTGAAGCTAACGAGAGGTTTATGTCCTTCTTCCAACCATCCGGATCGTCTGGCTGGTTTATTGGCAGTGTGGTGGTGTGTGAACTGTAATGGCAAAAATGTATGTGACCCTTCAAAATGTTTCATTGGACGAACGAGTTTATAAATTGCTGGGATGGTGCGGCCATGAAGAAGAATTGAGCTGGAGTGTCTCACACTGACTCCTGGCAGTAGAGACACAACGAGTTTGTCTGTCGGTAGAAGAACTGCCCTGTTGTGAGGAGGAAGGTTCTTGGCCGTCTACTGAGCACGTAGATGAGCACGGACCGTTTTTCCCTTGCAAGGAAATAAAAGGAGAAAGACCTATTGGCCTTTTCTTCTTATCTACCGATCGTCTGCGCTAAATGTTCAGAAGTCAGAAGTGGGATCGTTTGAAGTTCCGTCGGGACTCTATGGACGTTTGGACAGGAGGCCTCTTCAGGATCCACAAAACCAAAAAAGGGATTCTGCCCCAAACCTCCTCAGACTGAGAGAGGGGGTCCGGCGACCCAAAGGGGCCTGATTGACACGATCAGCGTTCTGACTTGAAATTACCAACATGTGTATTTAGAGCTTTGTGATAGCAGGAAAAAAAAGGGGGAGAAACAAATTGTGATACGTCCTTCCTGGATTTTGTCCCAGACCAAGGGTCTCTAAGGAGGATGACTCGTGTTTTTCTGATTATTGTAGGAATGTGAATGAATGTATGAAGGTAATTGTAAAGGATTTCTGATTCATCAGCATGTTTTTACCAACGTTCCACTGAGGAAGACAGTGGCAAAACAAACGATCATATTCAGACTAACACTCTGCAATGGTATGATTGAGCCGTCGACCAAAACAAGAACAATATCGTGTTTTGGATAATAATAATCTGAAAACAGATATTCGCGCACACCTCCCACAGCGTTTCCACCCTCATTCGTACCGAGGCGTTTCCTCTCGCTCTCATCACAAGGTTTATGAACGTTTTTGAGCTGCAAGTCAAACTGTTGTTTTCCTCATTGATTCACAAAGGCAGTGTTTCAGCGGATGGATTATTTATTATTGTTATTTACCAACTCTGACACAACGTCAGTGATCCCACGAGCGAAGGACGACGAGAGAGAATCGGATCAGTCAGGCGTGTGTTTGGTGACAAAGAATCCTCCGGAAGGTTCATTGTGCAGCAAAATAAACCGATTCATTTCCTTTTAAATTAAAGGTCCCATCGAGAATCACGTCTAATTTGCATATTCCACAATAAACCCAACGTGCTCATTTGCATATCCCCCGTAGGTTAAACCAATCACGTCGCCTCCACCCAGCCAGCCAATCAGTTCTGCTGTCTGAGCCTCAGTCAGGTGGATAATAAGCTGTCAGCCAATCACATCGGGCGAAGGGGGAGGGGAGCGAGGGCTGGCAGCGGATTGGACGCTGGCTGTGGGAATTGTGTTTCCACGGTAACTTCTGCATTTCATGAAGTTCTTTCTCCTCCTCAGAAGAGGAGAAGTTGGTACAAACAGACGACACTCATTTGCATATCAGTGACATCATTGTGAATTAATGAACTGGTTTCCAATCATTTATTCATGATATGAACTGTCAATGTTCATATGATATATTTGACTTAATTAAGATATATGGACAAATGACTTCTTTTACTTGAAGAGTAGAGTAGCTTTTATACAGTAAACTGAATAAATAATGAGGATAAACATGAGTGTGCGTGTTTATTTCTTTGTTTGTGTCACACACGAGCAGCGAAACTGGGACAAAAGTGAGAACAGAATGTGTGATCGTAAAAGTAAAGCAGCATCTGCTTTTATGTCTCCGGGCGACGAGTCTCCCTTTGTCCCTTTGTCTCTCCCTTTGTCTCTCTCTCTGTCTCTGTCTCACCCTTTGTCTCTCTCTCTGTCTCTCTCTGTCTCACCCTTTGTCTCTCTCTCTGTCTCACCCTTTGTCTCTCTCTCTGTCTCACCCTTTGTCTCTCTGTCTCACCCTTTGTCTCTCTCTCTGTCTCACCTTTTCTCTCTCTCTGTCTCACCCTTTGTCTCTCTCTCTGTCTCACCCTTTGTCTCTCTCTCTGTCTCTCTCTCTGTCTCTCCTTTGTCTCTCTCTCTGTCTCTCTTTGTCTCTCTCTCTGTCTCACCCTTTGTCTCTCTCTCTGTCTCTCTCTCTGTCTCACCCTTTGTCTCTCTCTCTGTCTCACCTTTGTCTCTCTCTCTGTCCTTTGTCTCTTCTGTCTCTTTGTCTCTCTCTCTGTCTCACCCTCTTGTCTCTCTGTCTCACCCTTTGTCTCTCTCTCTGTCTCACCCTTTGTCTCTCTGTCTCTCTCTCTCTGTCTCTCTCTCTCACCTTTGTCTCTCTCTCTGTCTCACCTTTTTGTCTCTGTCTCACCCTTTGTCTCTCTCTCTGTCTCACCCTTTGTCTCTGTCTCACCCTTTGTCTCTCTCTCTGTCTCACCCTTTGTCTCTCTCTCCATCGACGAGGTTTCCAGCTGTAAAATGTGGGAATACTGGAAGCACTCAAGTTGAGACCTGCGCATCTCCAACATCCGCTTTCACAACCACAAACTCTGTTTTTGTGTTTCTGACAACGCTACGGGTCTCGTGATGATGATTGACAGCCGTCAAACCAGCGGTATGTCGAGGTTTTTTTCCGAGATGATTGACAGCTGCAGAGAAAGAGCGGTCGGGAGGGGTTTGCTCTGAAAAAACTGAAAAATAACAAAAACTGGGTTGTTACAGCGGACGTAGTAGTAGAACCTCCTCTTAACGCCTCTCGCTATATGGAGGCGGAGTTATGGAGGTGGGCGGCTTGAGTTCTGCGATTTGGGTCGCCATCTTGGATTTTATGCAACTGGTGAACTTACTGGTTTATTAACCTGTTTGTTATCTGACAACCTGTTTATTAACCTGTTTGTTATCTGACAACCTGTTTATTAACCTGTTTGTTATCTGACAACCTGTTTATTAACCTGTTTGTTATCTGACAACCTGTTTATTAACCTGTTTGTTATCTGACAACCTGTTTATTAACCTGTTTGTTATCTGACAACCTGTTTATTAACCTGTTTGTTATCTGACAACCTGTTTATTAACCTGTTTATTATCTGACAACCTGTTTATTAGCGCATCGCTCAGAGCATCCCGCTATCTCACGGATTTGGCTCAACACTTGCAGAGATGTTTCAGCCATGATGGAAGCACTGTAATAAAAGTGAAATGATCGGGTTTCTCCTCTGGGGAACATGAATGTGTCGCTAAAATATGATGTTAATCCATCAAATAGCTGTTGAGATACTTTGATACCAACCAACACTGTTAATGAAGAACTGGACCTTTATATTAAGCATTAGTTCTTCTTCACTCTGACGTGAAGGTGGAGTCTTCTTCAGCTCCTCCTCAGCTATGGAGATCCTTCTCTCTCTTCTTCTCTCTCCCGTGCAGATGCATGTGCCGTTATACCAAACATCTGTATACTGCTGTTGTGGGCATAAAAGGACACTTTGGCAGTTTTGTTAAAATGACTCACGAGTTTAATTTGAACCCAAAATGGGATCCGCTCTGCCGCCAGCAGCCGCTCACTCATCTTTTTATTGAAACGGCGGCGCGCTAAGCGGATGAAGCCGACTGGGGAGTTCATTAACATTCGGCTCAGCGTGTAAAAGCCGTGACGCTTTTGTTCTCGTCTGCTCTCCAGACCTGTTGGCAGTGCCCAAACATCCCTACGCCGCCATGGAGAACTGGGGGCTGAGCGTCTTCGTGGAGCAGAAGATCCTACTGGACGCCGAGGTGGCGTCGTCGTCCTATCAGATGGAGGTGACCATGGTGGTCGTCCACGAGATCTGCCACCAGGTAGGGGGAGTTCAGCCGGTTGCTTTCACACCATGTGACTCGGAGCTGGTTGGAGGCCAGCGAAGACCCTCCACTAAAGTCGACCATATGTAGTCCAACTGTGCAGAGAGGAGACGCTTCACGGGACATGCTTTGTCCATTCAGGGCTTCCGTAGAAACAGCTGTTTCCTTTGCGGCTGGTTGTGTTTTATTCCAACCCAACAAACGCACAACGATAATTAGTCTCAGGCGATAATGAAAATATAGCTGTGAATGCTATTTCCCATTTATGCTAATGGCGGCTGTGAAATTACAGAGAAAATATTTTCAACATTTCACTATCAAGTAGTTTAATTCGAGCCGTCACAGCTTTTTGCACAATTCTTTTACTTCTATTTTAGATTTGTTGAACTGTGAAATTAATTATTTTGTCACTAACACTATAACAGCTCTGCCGGGTGTCTTTCCGATTTCCGCAAGCGGAAAAAAGCCACGTTTGCCACCAAGAAATGATCCTTTTCAGGACATCAGCATGTTCTTAAGACTCCTCAGCGAGGCTCCTGCTCCCTTTGTTTGCTTCCTTTACTCCTTTCCTTTAAACAACGGGTCAACAGGCGCTTCATGTGTTGGTAAATTGCAGACATGACCCTTGGAGTGCGGCCCTGTGAGCTTCCCTCCACTGGAATGCCCTTCTAAAGGGATTCTGTGTCCTTGTGTCCCCCTGAGGGCTCTCAGCAGACGCCAAGATCCTGTTTTTACTGTACGACGCTGAATATGTGACAGGCAGACAAACACGATGAGGCGGAACAAGACGGGAAGGTTTTTGTTGTGGAAGGAGAGAAGGAGAGAGAGCGAGTGTAGGAGATAAGGAGATAAGGAGACAAAGAGAAGGAGAGAAGAGCTCTTGTGAATATCACCAGTAGAAGGTTTTCTTCATCCGGCCTGTAATGTGTTTCTACTTTGTGACTCAGATTATTAGGAGTGTTTTTGTTTCAACTCTACGGTTCTTATTTCATCTTGTGTCGCAGTAAGATTCAAAATCTCTGCTTCAATGAGAGAACGACTTTTATTTCCACGTTAAAAAAAACCCCGATATCGCTCTTCTCTTCATTCGGAGTGAGAAGGAAGGGAAACGAAGGAGTGATGTTTGTCTCCTCTTGCAACACACAACACACTCACACACACACAGACACACACAGACAGACACTCACACACAGACAGACAGACACACACTGGAGGTGGGTGGAGTTTACAGGTGGAGACGTGGGTTTGTCCTCCTCACTCAGCTGATCAATAAGCTGATGCTACGCTTGGATAAATGTCGGATCACCTTGAAGAGGAGTTCAGTCACATGACCGATACGAAGGAGTCCTCACATGATGCCTCCCCCCCCCCCCATGCATCGTCTGTGTTAAGCGGTTACTAAGCAACGTGACGGGGTACCAGGTGGTGTGTGTCCTCCTGCATCCTAGTGTGACCAGGTGTGTGTATCGCTGTGGTAAACAGGATGTGTGCCCAGATGTGCAGGTGACGGAGCACAGATTGCAGCTCAGGTAACATCTGCAGGTCAGGTGGAGTTGTCTTTGGGGAGGGGGCAGGTGTGATGATCGCAGGTTAAACAAAGCTGTGGATTCGCTGTGTGTGTAGTCTAATAAACACACACACTTTCTATTCACTGATTTTTGTCGGTTGATTCATTAAAAGAAAGAAAGTCAGAAACAGGACAAATGATCTACACTCGTGTGATTTCTCTCTCTGGCAGAGAAAAGGTCTCTAACCCAATGTGATGTTTGCTGAGGGAATAAATCCACAGCTTCCGTCGTCCAATGAGATGTTTTTTACTATGAAACTGTTTCATCCGCACAAGGACACACACAGATACAAGGAAAAACTCACTTAGTGGTGTGTGTGTGTGTGTGTGTGTGTGTGTGTGTGTGTGTGTGTGTGTGTGTGTGTGTGTGTGTGTGTGTGTGTGTGTGTGTGTGTGTGTGTGTGCAGGATATCTGCAGTGTTTGGGTTCAAAGTGGATCATTTATTACAGCAGAACTTGTTTGCATCCAGTTCGTTTTAATACAAAGAGCCATAAATCACCTCATTGTTCACTCTCTCTGCCTGTCTCACCCCTCTCTCTCTACCTGTCTCTCTCTACCTGTCTCACCTACCTGTCTCACGCCTCTCTCTACCTGTCTCACCCCTCCCTCACTCTCTCTACCTGTCTCACCCTCTCTCTCTCTACCTGTCTCACCCCCCTCTCTCTACCTGTCTCACCCCTCTCTCTACCTGTCTCACCCCCTCTCTCTCTCTCTCTACCTGTCTCACCCCCCCTCTCCTTCACTCTCTCTACCTGCCTCACCCCCCTCTCTCTACCCGTCTCACCCCTCTCTCACTCTCTCTACCTGTCTCACCCCTCTCTCTCTCTCTACCTGTCTCACCCCCTCTCTCCTCACTCTCTCTACCTGTCTCACCCCCCCCTCTACCTGTCTCACGCCTCTCTCTCTCTCTACCTGTCTCACCCCCCTCTCTCACTCTCTCTATCTGTCTCACCCCCCTCTCTCTACCTGTCTCACGCCTCTCTCTCTCTACCTGTCTCACCCCCCTCTCTCACCTCTCTACCTGTCTCACGCCTCTCTCTCTCTACCTGTCTCACCCCCCCTCTCTCTCTCTCTCTACCTGCCTCACCCCCCTCTCTACCTGTCTCTCTATCTGTCTCACCCCCCTCTCTCTACCTGTCTCTCTCTCTCTACCTGTCTCACCCCCCCTCTCTCTCTCTACCTGTCTCTACCTGTCTCTCCTTCACTCTACCTGCCTCACCCCCCCCTCTCTACCTGTCTCTCTCTCTCTCTACCCGTCTCACCCCCCTCTCTCTCTCTCTCTCTCTCTCTACCTGTCTCTCTACCTGTCTCACCCCCCTCTCTCTCTCTCTCTACCTGTCTGTATCTCTCTATATTTAGGCGTCTTCTCTGTCTCTGTGTTTATATTTGTCTCTCTGATGCTCAGACTTCCGTCTCCATCCACACGAGGAATCTTTATTAAAGCTCCTCCTCTTTACCTTCACGTTAATATTCAGCAGAATCTGTTCACAAACGATCACTCGGCTTACTGGACTAAAAACAGACGCTTTCAGCGTAATAATAAAACATTCAATTGGACGTGACAGCTCAGCTTCCAACCAGATTAAACCAGATGAAAATAACCTCCACGTGATATAAACATCTGTATATTTAAGGATGGTTCTGAAAAAAATGTATATGTATAAAACATGATACATACGCGCCTGAAACACACGTACGTACATACATACTGCTGTCATACACACACACATATGAAACGCTAAACAGCCCCTCACACATGTGTGTGTGTACTTTCTATGTAGCATTCCACTTCACCTCTTGGTGTTCTCCGTCCGTCTCTTGTGGAGACATACCAGTCGACACACAGGGGGACACACACACAGGGACACACACGGGGACACACACGGGGACACACGGAGGTCTGCTGTAAATCAGAGGTGTCGGTGCTGTGACGGATTGGTTGTGCCAGTCGGCGCTGTCGAGCCGTCTGGACTGAAGGATGAGAACTCTGAACACGACCAGACAAAGAGAAACGATCCGAGTCAAAGAGTTAAGAGACACACAATCCGTCTCCCTGCACAAATGTGTCTTTCCGTCTCATCTCTTACTGTCATTTACCAGCTTGAGACGCTTAGAAGTCGAAGCTTTTTGGCGACCTGTGAACGCACCACAAGGGCAAACTTTCCAAGCTAATCTGAACTTTGTTCGAGGCTGAATAAGACTTCATTTTAAAAAGTCCCATCTGCAGCATCCTGGATCAAGCTCCCCTGGAAACCTTTAATCTTCAGCTTTTCGATCCTGAACTCAGGTTCTATACGTTCCAAATCTCAGAAACATGTCTGTAGGTCAAGGTTCAACATGGGCAGGATTCTGCTTCTAGTCTCTTAGCTTAAACTGCAGCAACCTTCTCAGAATAGAAGTGGTCCAATGTCCTAAGACTGTGGGCCCAGACAGAACACCAGGTCCACCAAAGACACAAATCTGGATCCAAATGATGCAGAACTGTGTCTTAGAACTCAACAATACATTCCTGTCCTGCCTCCAACTCTTTAAAAAGCCAAGTTGAACTGGTCCAGAACTCTTCAGGAAGACTCCTAGCTCTGATCCTGCTCCATCCATGCAGATGCACCAGGTTTCTTTTCCTGGATCTGCCTGATAAGAATAAGTCCAAATACTGGCATTCAGCGTGGATCCAACTGATCCAGAAAGCTTTAGACGGGGTCCTGTACAAGGTCCAAGTAGTCCAGATGGTTTAAGGTGCTCAGGTTTGATCGTAGGTGAAGATAAATGGTGCGATGGCCACAAAACTTCCTGGATCCGCCTTTCTTATCCCCGAGTGGTCCAGATGTACTGTAGTGTTTTTTAGTCCAGTGGGTTTAATTGAAGGTTCTGTCGGTCTACCGTATTACTCTGAAACGATTGGTGAGCGTGCAGCGCCGCAGACACAGCGGCGCTCTTTCTAATTTCACAGATGTGTTGATGTAAACAGTATTTGTGCCAAACGGCGACCAGGCCTCGCGTCCCTGCGCTGAAGAGAGGGATGAATATTTATAAGTGGAGGAAGAGGAGGATGATCAAAGGCGGAGAGAGAGAGACTTTTCTTCTTTTGTTTTAACTCAGTGCTTCATTGCATAATTACTTTAAAATGTATTCATGTTTTAAGCTTGCCAGCAACTGCAAAGCAATCTCTAAAATTCACATTTCCTGGTGTTACGTGTTCGCTGGTAACTGGCAGACTGCACCACCTCTAATTGGTGGAGGTTATTGAAGGCACCGCAGTAAATAACTGCCACTTCCTGTCGAGGTATAACTGGTGTTGTAGCAAAAAATATTCTGCTAAAGAAGATGCTGGCTTTGAGTTAGTTTTTATGATGCATCTGGTTTCTGCATCTTATGAGCTGGTGAACGTCTTATGTAGAGTGTGAAACCTGAGAGTCTAATCCGCCTGCACACTTCTGAACTGTGTAACGTTTCCTGAAGCGCAAAAATGATTGTTGAAAAATACAAAACTGAAAAATGATGGAAAAACATAAAGAAGACAAAATTATGGTAATTAGGAAATATTCACTGAAACAGACAAAATATTGGTAAATTTTGTCGAAATGAAAAAAAAAATCTGAAAAATGACATGTGACTGATTTTTTATTTGAGAATTAAAAAAAATTCACAAAAATTACCAGATAATATTATTCAAAATCTTGGTAAAAGAAATATTACAAAATTATACCGGCAAGCAAACAAAATGATGCAACATCTGAAGAATACAGCAGAACAGACAAAACGATGATAAACCCCCCACAAAATCCCCAAACAGGAAAAAATATGCAAAATTATGCAAAATCATCAGTGGAAGCCACGGCAACCCGAGTCAACTTTCCCTGCAGAAACCGCCGGCCCACTGGAGGCTTTTCTTCTTTCCCGCTTGTAGTTTTAATGGGGCTGAAGCAGGATGGGACACGACGGACCATAATGAAAACAAAGCGTGCTGCAGGGACTTCATCAGTCCTCATATTGAATCGCTCCACCAGACGAGCGCAGAGGAGCAGCTCCTCTCATGTGGAACCGATCGGCTCTCCGGGGTGAACTTCATCATCTTTGTGTTGGTCAGTGGGCGCGGACACAAAGTACCGGCGCCGTCCTGTTTAATGGTGAATGGTCTGTACCTTGTTTAGCGCTTTTCTAGTCCTCTGACCGCTCGAAGCGCTTTAACACTACGCGACATCATTCCCACACATATGACAGCAGCTACCACACAGAGCCACCAGGGCCTGCCATTCACACTGCAGGAGCAACGTGGGGTTAAGTGTCTGGCTCGAGGACACATGGACATGCGGGTTAGCCGGGTCTGATTGGAGGACGGCCGTTACCGACCCGATTCCAACATTCGTCCCATTAGACAGGAATCAAACGTGAACCGTCATGTTAAATGAAAAAATCAAAAAGATGAAAGGTGACTTTTTCCTCCTGCTTGATCAGAATTGAATAATTAAACTAAAAATGTCGCTGACATTTATCTGATAAAACATCCTCCTCGTTTATGGACCTGCAGTCATTTCTGCAGTGAAATCCATCACATGCAGACGTCTCATTTATTGTGGCAGCGTGTTGAGTTTAGATACAAAGTGTATAGATATTTAACCTGAGTGAACGCAGCCACAGTGCAGAAGTGAGTAAATGATGCTGTCACCTCATCAGCCTGCTTCTATTACATGAATGAAATATTCAAAAACGAGATATTATTGAGAGGAGCTTTTCCTCCGTCAGCGGAGCATCATCTGCTGTTCGGTCTCCGCCGAGCGGCCCGCCAGCTCCCACAGGGTGGTCGGTTTGAATCCCTGCCCGGACGCACTCGACCCGCCAAACAGGGGAGGGAGTTAGTGCGCACGTGTGGAAACACACACACACACACACACACACACACACACACACACTGGGCCATGGTGTGAAACTGCAGCGTGGCCCCTTCGATTTAAGGTGAATTCAGGGGTGAACTCTTCTTCTTTTAAATGCAAATCAGATGTATTTCCCGTTGTGTTTGAACCAGTCGGCTGTTCATCACGTGACCCCCCCGCTCTGTCTCCCAGTGGTTCGGTGATCTGGTGACTCCGGTCTGGTGGGAGGACGTCTGGTTGAAAGAAGGCTTCGCTCATTTCTTCGAGTACGTCGGCACCGACTTCCTCTTCCCCAAGTGGAACATGGTGAGTGAAATAACCTTTTATCAATAACTCTTCTTCTCTCCGGTGAGTTTAGAAGTTCAACTCGGCCGTCGGATGTGGACTTTATTTTATTTTGGATTAAAACATTGTCTTCACGGAGGGTTGAATCAAATGAAAACAGATATTTTATAAAAGATACCGACTTGAGATGTTAAATATAAAGCGGGTGAGAAGTGGAGGATCCGTCTTGGGATTGTTGCCATCGGCGACGTTCTAGTGACGCGGAGAATCGTTTCCGATGGAATGAGGTCTGAAGATTATCCACAGGAAACAAAAGCCATTGTGCAGAGTAAATGGAAAACATCTGCATGGTTAGAAACCACGGCGGGGAGGACAGAGACGGGGTTTTCTGACCCTTTTCTTACTGTCAACCAATCAAAAGCCACGATGTGTTAATCCCTCCCTCTCAATGCCATCTTACTTCCTGTCTGTGGCGCTGAGCCACAACAAACTGCTTCCCCCTGAAGAGTTCATCTTCTCCCATATATACATATATGTACATATATGTTGTTGTTTTTTCAAACAAACGGGGAACTATTTTCAGCGGCGGATTAATCCACATTTTGAGTGTTTGACGTTTGGTGTGTTAGTAGGGACCATTTTTAATGGAGATCGCCGGTTTAGCGGAGGAACACTTTGTTCCCCTGGTTTTACTCATCTTACACGTCTATCTGTTGACAGTGATGAATACATATCGATAGACCTACATTTTATACTCAAAGTTGAAGGTGAACGTTGGTTCGAATCATCCAATCACATGGTTTTGATTTGCATTGTTCGGTCCACCGAGCCAAATACGGGGAAGCATGTCGGTTTAAATCGGCTGTGTTTTAGAATTCCGTTGCCATGGTGCCATTTCTGCGTTAACAACCAAAGCGACTGACTGTTCATCCAAAGAAAGGGCCGCTGGTTACTGTATTATTTACAGCCATTAAGCAACGTAGACCTACAGGAACCTAAAGGATTGTCAAATAATTCATGGCGCTGTGGTGTGTTGGCTTTGCATTTTTCAGATGAAATGATCCTCTATAGTTTCATAATCCTCCTTTCTGCTGATCTGCTGCCTCTTGGCTTCTCTTAAAATTCTCTATAAATCTTTACATAACCAATGAACAGCATCTGTTTATGAGAAGAAAGATAAAAGTGTCTTCTGAGTAGGAGGAGGTCCCGACTGCTGCTGCTCTCCTTCCACCTTCTTCTCTGAGTGTAGATGATCCGCAGCCTCCGAGCCGCAGCGGATGACGTCCAGTTCAGTTTCATGCTGCTCGGGTTGAACAGATTGTTTCACACTGGTTTCAGCTCGAATCACAATCACATTAAAACACAATCACCTCCCCGACGGGTCCAACTCAACGACACCTTTGAATCACAGCACTCTTCCTCTTTGCTTCCACCGGCGCTGTGATTCCACTTGTTGCGTCTTATCTCCCGCGCACACGACGCTGCAGCCTCTGCACAGCTGCACTTTAATACGAACAAAGCGCTTCGATCCCGATGAAGCAGATTGTTTGAAACACCGGCTTTCATTGAGTCGCGGCGCTGCGGGAGAAGGAACAAAAGCAAAGGAATCATGGGAAATTAAACTCCGATCGACGAAAAAACCCAGTGTGTGTTGTTCCGCGTCGTTGGTTATTTAAAGTCAATTCGTTTTAACAGGAAAACGAGAAAAAGTTGTTTTTGACATTAAATGTTATTGAATGCTGCTGAAACGAACACAGGACTTTGACTCAGGGGACCAGAGTCCCTGAGAAGCCCAAAGTTCAGTCATGTTTTTGTGACATGTGTACCTTTCAGATAAATGGTGTATTTTCTAGCACCAACTACGTTGTTTTATTGCCAACAATCTGCAGCCTAAAAATTACACCACCCAAAAAGATGACGCGTACATTCGTGGAGTCTCCCTCTGCTTCTGAGACCTTCGTCTCAGAAGGTCTCAGTCTGGAGGTTCTCTGCTGTGGGGAATAGAAACAGAACATAGCAAACCAGATTGTTTTTTTTTATCTTTCACACCTTTAAAACTCTTATGGGGTGCACCAAAATACAAACTGTCAAACCGTACAACCTTAAGGGGTAATCAAAGGTGAAGAAGGGAAGCACTTATCGGGTAAGTAAGCGTATCGTATCTGGCCATCACAAAAAAGGACAAAGGACGCGCTCAGAGATAATTGGTTTGGAGCCGACCTCCGATGACATAAATACCAACAGTTATTCCATTAAATAGTAACCATACCAACGGTTATTCCAATAAATAGTAACCATACCAACGGTTATACTAATAAATACCAACCATACCAACGGTTATACCAATAAATACCAACCATACCAACAGTTATACCAATAAATACCAACCATACCAACAGTTATACCAATAAATACCAACCATACCAACAGTTATACCAATAAATACCAACCGTACCAACAGTTATACCAATAAATACCAACCATACCAACAGTTATACCAATAAATACCAACCATACCAACGGTTATACCAATAAATACCAACCATACCAAAGGTTATACCAATAAATACCAACCATACCAACAGTTATACCAATAAATACCAACCATACCAACGGTTATACCAATAAATACCAACCATACCAACGGTTATACCAATAAATACCAACCATACCAACGGTTATACCAATAAATACCAACCATACCAAAGGTTATACCAATAAATACCAACCATACCAACAGTTATACCAATAAATACCAACCATGCCAACAGTTATACCAAACAGCTTTAACACCAGTCTGAAATAAACAGTAGAGGGTTACTATGATGAGTGATGGTGTAAAAGACCAGGAGAGGAGTGATGGAGTAAAGAGCAGGAGAGGAGTGATGGAGTAAAGAGCAGGAGAGGAGTGATGGAGTAAAGAGCAGGAGAGGAGTGATGGAGTAGCAGGAGAGGAGTGATGGAGTAAAGAGCAGGAGAGGAGTGTGGAGTTGTGATGGAGTAAAGAGCAGGAGAGGAGTGATGGAGTAAAGAGCAGGAGAGGAGTGATGGAGTAAAGAGCAGGAGAGGAGTGATGGAGTAAAGAGCAGGAGAGGAGTGATGGAGTAAAGAGCAGGAGAGGAGTGATGGAGTAAAGAGCAGGAGAGGAGTGACGGGGTGAAGAGGAGGAGAGGAGTGATGGAGTAAAGAGCAGGAGAGGAGTGATGGAGTAAAGAGCAGGAGAGGAGTGACGGGGTGAAGAGGAGGAGAGGAGTGATGGAGTAAAGAGCAGGAGAGGAGTGACGGGGTGAAGAGGAGGAGAGGAGTGATGGAGTAAAGAGCAGGAGAGGAGTGATGGAGTTAAGAGCAGGAGAGGAGTGATGGAGTAAATAGCAGACGTGCCTCCATCTGTGTGTGCGAGTGTTTACAACGACCTCCACATGTGGGTCCTTCTGGTCCATCATGGCCACGTGGAGCAGATGGACCCCCTCTCTCTCCAGGTGACTTTAAGTCTTTGCTAATTAGAGCTGATGTCTCATTTACTCAGATTTGTCTTCCTTGCGAGTCATTTCGGTTGTGTCCAAATGTTCCATTTAACTAATTAGTTGAGTGTGTAATCTGTGGCGGAGTCCCACGATGCACCCTGTTTACCTGTGCATCTGTCGGCCTCCGAAATGAAAAGCCCAGGAATTACTCCAATCATTTGAAGGGAGGGATCAGGAATTACTCACATTCACTCCCGTCGGCCAAGAAACAGATTTATCTGACAAATATTTGGGTTCAAAGTGCTGCTGGAGGCTCTGCAGACGCCAGCCAGCTGCAATCCAGTTTTCAGCTTTAATCCAGCCAATGGGATGCAGCCTCCCAGTTTACACCCAAATAACCCCAGTTACCTCCTTTCATCTTCAGAAACCCCAGATTAACCCTAGTTACCACGAGCTAACTAACTAAAAGTCACATTTGTATGTTCCTTTGGTAAATGATGGTTGGTACACCGACGAAGAGGAGCGCTCTCATGCTAATGCTGTGTTCTGTGCTCCGTAAATAGCAGACTACAAGAGAGCTCCTCTCTGCTGGAGGCTTCGCAAAATGCTTTTTAATGCAAAACACTTTACAGAAAAACAGTGCTGCGGCGCAGCCCTTTGAGAAACGGATGGAATCCTTGTTTAAAAGGACTCAAAAGGGTCCCAAACAAATACACCTTCAAAGAAGTACACACAATTATGAAACAGAACAGGTTGCACGGGTGTGACACTGTGAGAAATAAAAAATAGCTTTTGTTAAGAAGTGTGTTTTCGGACTTTATGACGGTGTCACCACAGAATCAGTGGGTTCGTTCTCAGGCACAAACAAGGAACTTTCACGACCCGCCGGCGTCACTGGAGCAAACGTAACCGAGGCGGCGGCGCATTTAGTGTCATCAAGGGGGGCTAAAGGTGCGGAGCAGGGACCCCAACAAATATCTCCAGTTTTTATGACAGAACTTCACTCCCGTAAGTCTGACACCAGATGTTAGATCTGGTTTCTTCCTATTTACATTCGTACGTTTGAACTCATTCTAATGCTTTTGAGCGAGGTGAATATTTCCTGCAGGTTAAAGTAGACCCATCTGTCAAGAAGTGACCTGTCCCAGCCGGCGCTGCAAACTGTAAAAGAAAGCTATGTTTAACTGGATTTAACACCAAATCTACTTTAAACCATTCATTACACAGAGCCACGCTACACCAAGAATTAGCCAGATCCCAGCAGATACAGTGAATATAGAAGAACTTCCTGTTCATCCAGTTTATTAACGACTAAAACTTCGTAAGCCAACAATGCCATTGCTTAACAAGATGGTAGTTCATTAAAACCAAATCTTCATAGTAAACACTGTAATCCATGAATTAGACAGAGCCGTACTTCTACGGATTTAGCCTGATCCCAAGGGTAATTTATGTAGACCTCGTTACAGCTCTGCATGTTTGCACATATCTATTAAAACCCTGAAAGTAGAGGAGGGGAGAAGATGAAACAGGAAAAGGAGGAACGGGAGGAAACGTGAATGAATGATTGGAGGGGAGGAAAGAAGTAGAGGATTTATGAAAAGGAGAGAATCAAAAATTAAAGCAGGCAGAAGAGGAAATGCGGATTAAATGACATGAAGAAAGAAGCGGTGAAAACAAACGAATGAAGAGAACAGCCATGAAAAAAGAAGCGATGGAAATGAGAAGACGCAGAATTAACGGTAACTAGTGACAAGGCGATAAACAAGAAATGAAAACGATAGACAGATATTTCAATATCTACAAATGAACCAGGTTAATGACACCAATAAAGCTAATGGATGAATGACCTAATGAACCACTGAATGACTCCTTACCAAAGTAAGAGCTGAGCTGGAGAGAAAAAGTCACCAACGTCGTCCATTAGGTGCTTGACCATCATCTGACTACTGTGTTTCAGGCTTAAAACGTGTGTTTATGGTTTGGTTCAGAATAAGATTCAAAGGTTTCGATCCAGAGAATGTGTCAACACAATGTTTCCTTAAAAGACAAAAGCTAACATGTGTGTGTTTTGGTGTGTTTCTTGTATCCGTATGGGTGAATGCACTCATTGTAAGTGGCTTTGGGTAGAAGACATGTAATGTCATGTCATGTGCTCAGGAGAAGCAGCGCTTCCTGACGGATGTCCTTCATGAGGTGATGCAATTGGACGGGCTTAATTCCTCCCACCCGATTTCCCAGGAGGTGGAAGAGGCGGCGGACATCGACCGAGTCTTTGACTGGATTGCCTACAAAAAAGTGAGTCCTCTCCGGCTCTTTGTTCCCTCCAAAGTCTGAACATTAAAGCCATTTTTCATTTGCAAACCACTGAAAATGTGTAATTTACGTAAGTTACGTCTGTTAAAAGTCATGAATCTAATTGTTAAATAGTATTTACTGTCCAAATGAGTGAAATTACGGCAACGTGGGGTCAACTGCTGTCCACGGTAAAGTTCACTTAAGTTTAACTCAAAGCTGTTGAAGCTACTTTGCCGCACAGAGCGCACAGTATAATATTTAATATTTGGGAAACCAAAACCGATATTTCCCAAAGAAGCAGACTAAAGGATTTAAAATTTGCTTTTGAAGAAAATATACAGGAAGTCAAACAAATTCAGCACTAAAAAGGAACGCCGTTTCTCGTTATTCACGTTGCAATCATTAGAATACTTTACTTCCGGTAGCCAACGTTGGTGTCGTTCTCCACTGTGGAAAACTTTTATGAACCGAAGTCATCGGTCAGTGTGGCGTAACAGTCGAGAGCGTGTTTTCACCTGTTTTTGAAAGCGCGTTTCTCTGCGCGGCCTTCAGGGGGCGGCGTTGATCCGGATGCTGGCGAACGTGATGGGACAGACGCTCTTCCAGAAGGGACTGAATGTGAGTTGACGTTGTCCACCTGTGCACGTCTTTTCTAAATGAACGACAAGAGGAACAGCCGAGGTTTTGAAAATCGTTTGTCACCGTGACTCAGACAGACGCTGCGTGTTTAAGTGTTTGCGTGTTTGTGTGTTTGCGTGTTTGTGTGTTTGTGCATCCAGATTTGGGATAAACCCGTATTGTTTGTAGCACACTGAGCCCTCAGATGGCCGATGTGTAAATGAATCTGGCCTTTGCTTTTTCTTTCTGCTGTAAAGCAATATGATAAATATGATAAAACACACTCAGTGACCTGGACTCCATCCAGGAGAACCAGTATTAAATATTCCACGAGACACCACGAAGTTGAGCTCAAGGAGATGTGAGGACAAAGAGGCTTTGCATGTCCACGAGTTCATTCAGGGGGTTTTGGACCTATATTTATATCACACATGCAAGTCACACAATTATTTAAATAGCGACGCTGATAAGGTTATTTGCTTATAACAAATAGCAGTTGACTTACCGTGTTTGCGTTTTTTCGTACTGGAAGCATTTTAATTCTACGATAGTCGAACGTTCTTTATTTCATTTGACTACATGTAAGCTGCTAATCTCGCTCGTCGGCTTCCGGTGATCCGTTTGACGCACAGATGTGGGATTTTGAGCTGTGGGGACGTTTGCAGAGTGACAGCAGAACATTTCACTTTAATGAAGAACCAGAGGTTCCTTGGAATGATTTTCACTTTTCTGTCGCTCCACTTCCGTCTACTTGGGGACAAGTTCAAAGCAGAACTCTGAGCATTGATCCTTGGTGGAGAAAAAGGAGGTTTGGCTGTTGTACAAAGTGATGAAACATGAATCAGAGAGAAAAGCGAGGAGCGGATCTGAGCTTTGTGTCCTTGAGTCACTTCTGCTCTGGAGGTTTGGAGGCTTGTGTCTCGCGTCGAGCCGCTAACAGACAGCGAGGAGAACGTCAGTGGCGTGAATGAGCGGCGCGTTGCCTCATTGGTCCATCGGCCGCTCACGTTCTCTCTGATTAGTCACGACGACGTCGTCGGCGAAGCCGGAACTGAAAATCAACGGAAACAAAGCGGGATTTTATCCTGGAAATTGGAGGAGATCCTGCAAGATGATGTCATGTGATGTAAGGTGAGAGTAGGTTAAATATAGCTTTTAATCTGAGGAGAGGCAGTGAAATATGTATGATTCCCCGTGCACACACCACACACCAACACACACACACACACACACACACACACACACACACACACACTATGCCCTGGTTTCTCTGCAGAAACCCACTGAGAGGCAGACTCTATATAAAACACTGCTGATCCAGCAGCAGATCAGCGTGAGTGTGTGTGTGTGTGTGTGTGTGTGTGTGTGCAGCGTAAACATTTGACTACCGTGGACAGTGGAGCTGCAGGTCGTTTAAGCCGCGGTCCACCAAGTGATGTCACGTCCCGTCTTTTAACTCTTTAATCTCCGTCCCTCTTTTCAGGATTATCTGCTGAGTCACATGTACAGCAACGCGGCCCGAGACGACCTGTGGAGCAAATTGTCTCAGGTAACCTTTGACTGTGGACGTTGGCAATGAGGAGGTCCCGTTGTCACGGTAACCTGAGCAGAAGCGAGGGTCATTTATCTGGTTAGATTCGGGTTCATCCTAGTTATTAATGTTCCTTTAATTAGCTCCTATCAGCCAATCAGGGCTCCAGTTACTGGCATGTTTGAAATGATTTATTAATGTTCCTTTAATTAGCTCCTATCAGCCAATCAGGGCTCCAGTTACTGGCATGTTTGATATGATTTATTAATGTTCCTTTAATTAGCTCCTATCAGCCAATCAGGGCTCCAGTTACTGGCATGTTTGATATGATTAGGTGCCTTTTACCTTTTTACCAGGTTTTTGGTGGTGGATGAATCATTGATTATTTGTCTTGGCTGCTTGTCTCCAGGCCATGCGTTCGGAGGGGCGGGACATCGACATCGGGAAGATGATGGACAGGTGGACCCTGCAAATGGGCTACCCCGTGGTCACCATCAGCAAGAACCAATCAGAGCAGCTCCCCACTCATTACATCACCGTGAGCCAGGAGCACTTCCTGTACGGGCCGGAGCTCCGGAGGAACCACAGGTGACACTTTCACACAGTCACAGTCTGAACAAAGATCTCTTGGTGTTTTTTGTCCATCTTGACCTGAACCTGAACTGAGCGTCCTGCATCGAGAGGGAATTAAAGCAGCCAGCTGGGCCGCGGCATGAAAACTAAATAAAATTAACTAATTAATTAACTAAAAAGTCTTAACAATGTGTCCACACTACCTGGCATTTAAACAACTGTCCACATTGTTGTGTCCCCTCACCGCTCTTTGTTCCACACCTCGATGAGTCCACCTGAAAAAGCACTTTCCCAGTTACTTCTTCACATTCTTTACCACCTTTACATCATTTATATTACATTCATATTTAATTGACGTGATGATTTATTCACGTCCTTCACAATCTCTGGAGATTGTTCTCTTGGATGTTTTATCGACCCACTTTTGCCTCCATCAATTCTTCATCAGCTCCTTTCCTCTTTTTGTTTTTACCTGTTGATCACTTCTTTTCTTTCCTTTGTCATGTTTTCGTACCACAGCTGACATCTGCCATCCGTCCGACCTCGTCAGCTCCTCACCGAGCGCTTCCTGCCCTTTTATAGTTCCCCCTCCTTGTGTTCTCTTTCATTTCTTCCTCCTTTAATCTCTTTTGTGTTTCACTCGAGCGATTAAATGTTTGGCTCATTCGAGCCGACAACAATCGATGAATTAAAAAAACAAATCATCCAGATTCTGTTTCTGTGATCGATTATATTTAGGTACCAAAGTACTTCAGGTGGACATTTTCAGGGGGAACAAAGTCCTGTTTTTGTTTCTCTAGCATCTAAGTGATGTTCACTTCCTGAATACACAACGATTAAAAACTGACAGCCCTTCACCCAACAATCACCCCACAATCACCCAACAATCAAACCACAATCACCCCACAATCGCCCAACAATCAAACCACAATCACCCAACAATCACCCCACAATCGCCCAACAATCAAACCACAATCGCCCAACAATCACCCCACAATCACCCCACAATCACCCAACAACCGCCCAACAATCGCCCAACAATCACCCAACAATCACCCCACAATCGGCCAATGATCACCCAACAATCACCCCACAATCGCCCAACAATCAAACCACAATCGCCCAACAATCACCCCACAATCACCCCACAATCGGCCAATGATCACCCAACAACCGCCCCACAATCGCCCAACAATCAAACCCCACAATCGCCCAACAATCACCCCACAATCGCCCAACAATCAAACCACAATCACCCCACAATCGCCCAACAATCAAACCACAATCGCCCAACAATCACCCCACAATCACCCCACAATCGGCCAATGATCACCCAACAATCGCCCCACAATCGCCCAACAATAACCCCACATTCTCCCAATAATCACCCAACAATCGCCCAACAATCACCCCACAATCACCCCACAATCGCCTAATGATCACCCAACAACCGCCCCACAATCGCCCAACAATAACCCCACATTCTCCCAATAATCACCCAACAATGCCCCAACAATCGCCCAAAAATCACCTCACAATCACCCCACAATCGCCCAATAATTGCCCGACAACCGCCCCACAATCGCCCAACAATCACCCCACAACCGACCAATAATCACCCAACAATCACACAGCAATCACCCAACAATCGCCCACAACCGCCCAATAATCACCCAACAATTGCCCCACAATCACCCAGCAATCGCCCAATAATCACCCCATGATCGCCCAATAATCAGTCCACAAGCTTTTCATTTTTGGTCTAAGAATTTTTGCTTGTAGTTGATTTTTGGTCCATCACATGACAGAGAAGAGAGTCAGCTGATGCGTACGCAGACACTTGATTGGAGGACAAGGAGGCGTTTGTTTAATGAGCTTTAAGAAGAGTCAGACGTGCATTATTCATGAGTCCAGGTGTGAGTGTATTTATATCCTCCTCTAGGCTCTTTAAAGCCGACGCAAAGTAATGAAATGCATAATGAGAAGAAGAAAAAGCAGCAAATACGATTAGATAATGAAATGAGACCAACGTGACCTCTTGAGGAATAGAAAAAGAAGAAGTAGAAACTGTCTTTGTTGAGTCCAGTTTGTCTCATTTGTAAAGAGTAAATATTACTCAGACAAAGACATTATGTCTTACGTAACCTTTTCATATTTGTGACTCTCGTGAACACGTGAACAAAGGTAACTCATATATATTTGTTTAAAACTGATTAATTCAACGTTCTTTTATTAAAAACATGCATTCTGCACCACATTTATTTATTTCATTACTCAGAAACGTAATCAAATCAGCATAGAAATAATTTGATA
>BMAF01000002.1:1091164-1096164 GCA_014132575.2 Gasterosteus nipponicus | reverse complement strand
AGCCAGGGCCTCAGCAGAGAGGAGGCGGAGCCAGGGCCTCAGCAGAGAGGAGGCGGAGCCAGGGCCTCAGCAGAGAGGAGGCGGAGCCAGGGCCTCAGCAGAGAGGAGGCGGAGCCAGGGCCTCAGCAGAGAGGGGGGCGGAGCCAAGGCCTCAGCAGAGAGGGAGGCGGAGCCAGGGCCTCAGCAGAGAGGGGGACGGAGCCAAGGCCTCAGCAGAGAGGAGGCGGAGCCAGGGCCTCAGCAGAGAGGAGGCGGAGCCAGGGCCTCAGCAGAGAGGGGGCGGAGCCAAGGCCTTCAGAGGCGAAGCAAACAGCGACAGCAGTGTGCAGCGTGTCTCATTGTCGTGTTTTCAGCCCGAAGCTTTTTAAGCAATGTCACAAATCTACTGTGACACTGTGTCTCCATAACTCCACATACTCCCTCTGTCTCTGTCCGTCTCTCAGCCATCTGTCCTCTGCCATGTTGAATTAGGAAGCACAACGTCGTCCTCCGTTCTGCTTCTCACACAAAAAAGAAACAGATCTGTTGATATTCACGCTGACGGCAGAAGACGCTCTCTCTTCCGCCCGCGTCCGGCAGGAAGCGAGCGCCGCTTTGCATCGTTAATCGTTAACTGAGCGTTTCCATTTCATGCAACTTTGAATCACATCACATCACATGTCAGTCAGCTGACGCTTTTATCCAAAGCGACTTATAATAAGTATACATCCAGTTCCCAAACGACAAATATTCAATAAATGCACCTTTTTACTTTGCAAATAAATTATTTCTATTGATCCTCGTCTGGAATTCAGAAAAACTATTCAGCAGTTTATCAATTAATATATTTTTAAAACGTATATAACTATTTTAAAATGAGTTTCCAGCTGCAGCATGTAAGTGATGAACACGGCGATGTGTTCGATTCGGGATCACTGAACTAAGAACTGTTTGTGCCGTAACGCTGATTCTTCTACTGCTGATTTGATTGGCCGAGGAGCGAGCCGGCTAAGTGCTGACGTCGGCTCTTTATGGATGTCGCCCCTCTGTGTGTGTGTGTGTGTGTGTGTGTGTGTGTGTGTGTGTGTGTGTGTGTGTGTGTGTGTGTGTGTGTGTGTGACCGCGGCAGTCACTCGTTAGCTCTCCACTGAGCCTTGCTAATGGCTAATGGACAAACAATTAACTGCCCCTTAACAATGTTAACGAGTTAATGAGGTCGTTAGCAAGACAACAGACACACACACACACACACACACACACACACACACACACACAGACACAGACACACTAATACAAGCTCACAGTAAGAAGGATAATTGAAAATCTATCATCTGCTCATGCTCTCACACACAGTGTTTATGCTATGCTAAGCTAACTCGCTGCCGCTCTGCACCCAGTCTTCACGCTAAGCTAACTGGCTGTAACTTAATTTACTCACATTATTGATCTCATGCAAGAAGGTAAATAATTGTGTGATCCAAAAAATGTGAAACCGAGTCAGAATGTGACTCGGCTTCATTTCTCAGTGTCGTATTCGGTATTTCCTGGTGGTGGACAGACTAAAGAGACGGGGAGCATTGCTATGGCGTGCTACCACCTCGCCACGCGTCTCAAAGTAAAGACATATTGCAAACATATTGATAGGGCTGGAACGTTGTTGCCATGGCGACCACTATCTCTCCCTCGCCTCCGTGTTCAGTCCCGTTCCCCCGTAAACAGATTTGCCGTTTGGATGGATTATGGTAATGGCCTCAAAGGCCAGGTGCAAGATGGGAATGTAGATGAATGTGCGGCGGGTGGGTACGATTATGGAAATATGACGGCCTGTGAGTTTAGAGAACTTAGCGAGTCTTATCTCCAGCAGATGAACTCCCCGTGTTCTCTGTCTCTCCGGGGGGAAATACACTAAAAGTGCTGAGAAACTCATTTAGGTCCTTGATGACCTTTGAGTAAAGAACAAATGAAGTGTCCTTAAGGGCTTCTTCCAGAGGAGAACATTTTCTACAAAGTGTCCCACAGTCGCCTCCCAGTACAGGAAGCATAATACACTTTCCATTGGCCGCATTTTTTATTTGAGAAAATGCGAGTTTCCCTACGGTGGAGAAAACGAGATAGAGTGCTCCAATGCTTTTCAAAATAAAGGCCCTTTGTTAATGCGATCTAGGGTGGCCTAACAGTAGGTGAGGTGCTGCTGTAATGTCCCGTCCAGGGGAAACACGGGGGTGAAGGGCCTCCTGCTGTGCCTTTTTAAATGGCACATAATTCCGTAATGGATTTGCTCCGTGCCCTCGGACGGCCCGAGTCCACCGCAACACCCTCTGCAAATTAAAAACAGTCCGTGAAACAATTTCGGTAAGAAGAACATGAAATTGCCTCCTTCCCTTTGGGTCTGCCACTCGGTTTGATTGACAGCTCTTCGACAAAGGTCAGACCCACTCGCTGGGAAATCAAACGCAGCACTTTCTGAGCGCGTCACTTCGGTTTGAGCGACAATAACCAACATCATGTCGCCGAGGTGACGTCGACTGCCTGCCTCATGAATATTCATGAGCTGTGGGAGAGGCTGAAGGTCAGAGAAGCCCCGCCCCCCAAAAAACATCATAAATCTTTAATGATGCACAAAGGACGTTGGTTAATATTCATGAGGAGGTGGATGTAACCCAAATAGCTCCGGTGGCATTCAGAGGGCAAGTGTTTCTTAATGCGTCATGTTGTGGTTTATTAACACACACGCACACACACACAGAT
The DNA here is from genome assembly GCA_014132575.2 of Gasterosteus nipponicus. Lineage (NCBI taxonomy): Eukaryota > Metazoa > Chordata > Actinopteri > Perciformes > Gasterosteidae > Gasterosteus > Gasterosteus nipponicus. The sequence goes on along the minus strand of BMAF01000002.1, from coordinate 1,093,437 downwards.
TGAGAGATGCACAAAGGTGTGTTAGCCAATGCAGGGAGTGAGTTTATATGCTCACATAAACCGGACCCCAGTGCCCCGGGACGCGGGTGGCTTTCATAGAAGACAATGGGGGAAGTCTATTGGAGGCGAACTGGCACGACTCAAAAACCCAGAAAACTGAAGCACAGATGGACATTTTACAGCCATCTTTGTTCAACGGTCGTTGTCTTGTTGTTGTTGTTTTTCCCAACAGGAAGTGACCATATATTGACTGAGGGGGATGTAGTGACGCTTTATACGTCTGGTAGAGAAGTAGAGTCATTCGCTCATTGACTCCGATGGGACCGGAGGAGTCGCCCCCTGCTGGTCACTACGGAGAATGCGGCTTTAACACGCGACCAGCGTTTTCTACCACCAGTAATTCACTGCCTCGACTTATTGATGCAGCGTGGGCTAAACGTGACCTATCGCCCCCCTCTCCGTCTCAGGGCCGGGTACCTCCCACAGGGCGTTCCCTTGCAGCTGATTGGCTACCTGCCGGAGGAGCCGTCCTTCCTGCCGTGGCACTCGGCCAGCCGAGCGCTCTACCAGCTGGACAAGCTGCTGGACCGCACCGACGAGTACAGCCTGTTCAGCGTAAGCACCCGGGGGATCCGTGGCCGCCTCGGGCCGCCCCTCCTCCCGGGGGCGTGTCCCCCGCGGGAGGACAAACGGCCTCTCCTAACGGTGTGTGTGTGTGTGTGTTCACAGGACTACGTGCTGAAGCAGGTCGCATCACGCTACCATCAGATGGGTTGGCCAACCAACATGCCGGGCGGCGAGGGCAACGTGCTGCAGGCGTCCTACCAGACCGAGTGCGCAACACAAACACACGCACGCACACACACACACACACACACACCTCAGACACTTTGCATGTAACACTCAAACCTTGTTGAGTGATATTGCACTTATTTTTATTTATTTTTATTTCACGTTTGTCCGTCGTATCTACGTAAAGACCAGCGGCGAGCGATTGGCCAGTGGTGCAAAGAATAAACCGGCGAGCACAATATATGAAATATAGAATTCTCTTTCATCATTATGATCAGATCCATACCTGCAGTGGAGCTTTAAATTATATTTCTTATTAAGTTATGTAATCACAGCCGGTACGAATAATAAAATACTACCTGGGTGATTAAATCTTTTTAAAGAGGCTTTATGCTCAGGAGGTGTTCAGAGGTATTTTTCAGCCAAATTAAATAGTTCACAGAATATTAAAGCTCTTGTTTCCTTATAATGCATTTGGTGCTTGACTTTTCCTCCACGGGGTTTGAGCGAAGGAAACAAAGTGGCCCATGAAGGAGAGTTATGACTTTGCAGATAATTACACCCCCTCCCCGGCATTGTGGAGGCTGATTGATGGCTTATTTTCTCCCGCCGCACACAACATATCGGTGCACGCCTGCAGCTCGCGGGGTCCGGGGAGGCCGAGCTCCGTCTCCCGTCTCCTCCCGAGGGGGGAGGCTGGCAGCCGCCCGTCTGACGGAGCGTGTGTCCTCTCCGCAGGGAGCTGCAGAGGGAGCTAATCATGCTAGCGTGTAGCTTCGGCAACAAACAGTGCCACCGACAGGCCGTGGCCTACATCTCTGACTGGATCTCCAGCAACAAGAACAGGTACCAACCAGAGCGCACACACACATTACCCATAGTTCATAGCAGTGTGACCTTACGCAGCAGATTACCGGTGGACGCTTGGAGGCGTGAGGAAAGGTCAGCCTGGCTTTTTCTTTTCTAAACAAAGACAAAACGGTCAAATTCAACCAGACAGATTTTGTTGGATTGTTGTCCCTTAATCACAACCGACAAGATAATTATAATGATGATAACACTCAAATTAATAAACCACGAGGCAAAAGAGAGACAGCGATGACGAGAGCGCATCCACCCGCTGCAATGCGACCCCCCTCCAGGACGGCGAGGAGTGACCACGCGGCGCCTCGTCCCTCTGGGTTGCCCCGTCACGTCCCGCTGGGTTTTTGTTGCAGATGAAGCGTCTACACGGATCGGTGAGAAGCGCCTCATGGTTTAGCGTGTCAGGGGCCCCGCGCAACAACGGACCCTGTTAACCCCCGACTTCTTTAATCCCTACGTGTTTCTACACCTGCAGGCAGCTGCGCCGCGTCGATAAACCGGCTGCTTAGCAGAAATAAGCTGGGAACCGCAAGGTTGGTGGTTCGAGTCCCGGCTGTCCCAAGTCCCAAGTCGAAGTGTCCCTGAGCAAGACGTCTAACCCCGAATTGCTCCCCGTG
>BMAF01000002.1:1058664-1086164 GCA_014132575.2 Gasterosteus nipponicus | reverse complement strand
GGGTGCTGCAATATTTCTGTCTCTTGTTGTCACAGTGGGGTTTATAATATCATCTTCCCTCCTCCTTCCTTCCCTCCTTCCTTCCCTCCTTCCCTCCTTCCCTCCCTCCTCATACCATATCTTTCCATTCCGGTGTCCCACTACTCCTTCTTCCCCATCATGTCTTTCTCTCCCTCCCCGTCCGTTGTCCCCTCAGTTGAAGGAGTTCATCCAGTCCAGCGGCGTGGGGGCCGGGCCTGCGTTGCCGCGGGCGCTGGAGATCGTCGAGGGCAACGTGCGCTGGCACCGCCTCCACCGGCGGCAGTTCTACCAGTGGCTCCGCAAACCTCTGAGCCCCAAACTCGGCTAGCTGCTAGCTGCTGCTAGCTGGCTGCTAGCCGGCTGCTAGCCGGCTGCTAGCCTTCAGAAGCAGCCTGTGAGCGAGGAGACGAGAGGACTTGACTGGTTTCTCTACTGTGGTTTCTTTTAAAGACGACAAATGTTCCTTTAATATTTATTTCTTAGCTAGCGGTTCGTTAACTGTTAGCTAGCGACTCGCCTCAGAATTCCCCAGCCGGCTAAATGGCCCCCCGAGACATTCAGCTGGTGTCCTCTGCAACGGGGGACGCACCGCAGCTCGAGTCCGACCTTCCTGTGTCGGCGGCGTGAAGCCAGCCGGCGTTTAACGGCCGATCGACCAGCGGCCTGCACGTCGGCCGTTGAACACGGACGTAATTACCACCAGCAGGACTCGCTGTCCTCCCATCACGGCCCTCAGAGGACTCATTAACCGGCTCGGCCCTGAATCTAAAGAGCGCCGCAGCTTCCTCTCAGGATCTAAAAGCCCCGCTTCCTTTTTCAAACACGAGAAGCTTTTAAAAAGCTGAGACGGTTCCAACGCACAGAGAGAGAACGCTGCACGTGGAGACAAACTACTGAGACCAGAGATGTCTCTCGCATGGCGGGACGCAGCCGAGGAGTCAAGGTTTAGAAATGCAGACAGATCGACCACAAGGGAACATAAATTCACTCCACCACACCTGAGCGATCAGTTACACACGTTTTTCATGTCCACTCCCTCGTGTTTCCATCCATCCATTTTTAGTTTTACTTCTGAATGGAAATATATAAATATAATGTATAAGAAGGTTGCAGTCAGAGGAAACTAGCTGCATCACATGGAGGCAAATCAGAGATCAGGAAGTTGACTAAATTTAAATTGCATTCGTTTCATAAAACACAAAAACCAGAAAGCTGTCGGACGAGGCTCATTGTCTCCGAAATGACACCAAAGCTTTGAAGCATTTCCTTTACTTTGTCCCCCTGAAGGACGGAGGGTCTCTCTGTGCAGGTGATGTCCTCCGCTGGAGACGTTCAGCAGAGGAACTGACTGCAGCATCGTGTCACAGTTATTACGTGTGGACCTTCTGAGTTTAAGACGGACGGATTCTATGGGACGAGGTCTGCGATCAGGACTTTAGGGGGACTCTTCAGTTTAACCGGTTTCGGAGTCTACGATGCCGGATCTCACAAAGTGATGGAGAGTTTAAATCAGTCTTGGAAAGAACAAAGTTTACCTAAAAAGCACCTGAAGAATAAACCCAAATATTTGGAGACGTGAAAAAAAAAGGACTTGAAATGAATAAAGTCTGGAGCCTTAAACAGACCTTTCTGAATTATTCCTCATTGGTTAGACGCGGCTTTGGTGTTAATAATTGAGCCATATATGAATTAATGGGCCTGCCTGCTTCTATACACTGTGTGTCCAGTGACGTGTGTGTGTGTGTGTGTGTGTGTGTGTGTGTGTGTGTGTGTGTGTGTGTGTGATGATGAAGACGGCGGTGGTTTCAGCAGCAGTGGTGACGTTAATGATGCTGTGATTCAACTTAAGATAATTACAATCATTCTGATGAAGATCAGGATGCAGCAGGATGACGGAGTCGAGTCAGTGAAGCTAATTGTCGATGTGAAAATGCTGATTAGCATTATTATTACTATTATGCTAATTATCCGGTGCATTTTGAGCCATGTTTTGTTCAGACTTGTGCACACATGTAAAATAAACACTGTAAAACATCAGAATATGATGTCAAATGTGATTTAAAGATGTTGACGGAGGTGAAGGCGGCGCCCGCGATGATGTCGATGATGAAACCCACACGGGACCAAAATGTGACGGAGACAGGAAGTGGCGAGGATGCGTTTGAATTCCTGTTCGCGGGTCGGCTGCAGGTTCCCGTGTGTTTGGGCGACATTAAAGTGGTTAACCGTGTGTGTGATGTCGTCTGTTCGTATCCAACACGCCGCACCCGATCCAGGGAACACGGGGGTCATGTGACCACTTCCACAAGACCACGACGACGTCCTCCAGGTTTCAAGAGTCTTTTGTTTGATTTCTACGGCAATACTTTTATTCCTCTAAACCATATTTGCATAAAGCTGTGTGTGTGTGCGTGTGTGTGTGTGTGTGTGTGTGTGTGTGTGTGTGTGTGTGACATCCCTCAGTGATGAATGACTCCACTGTTTTTCCCCCACGGCATCATGGGAAATCGCACTCCCTGGATACACACTGAGAGTTGTGTGTGTGTGTGTGTGTGTGTGTGTGTGTGTGTGTGTGTGTGTGTGTGTGTGTGTGGATTAATGGGACTCGGAGGAACTTGGCAGAGAGGAATAGCTGCAGAGACGATAGAGAGAGAAGGCGGTTGTTTTGTGAATGGTAAAGAGACAAAGCAACGTGAACCTGCCTTCTTCTTCTCTCATAACCAAGAAGCGCCGCTGCGTGAGGAGGCGATAAAGAAAAGGAGACTAGGAAGCAGGGAGGAGGAATAAAAGACGATATTTGTAGGAAAGGAAGAGGAAATAAAAGGGATTGATGATTCGCTCTCACTTCGTTCGGTCCAATCAGCCGTTCGCTTCTCGTTGTCCGGTCACACTGATGGTTGCTAGGCAACCGACCAAATGCTTTTCACGTTACATTACATACACTTCTACAAATCTATCAGCCATGGAATCATATGACATAGAACATTCTTATTTGTCTTCATTGTTTCAAATATGTCCTGATATATAATTTAAAGATGAATTGAAGTTATGTTTGTTTCATTCAAACTGCAACTAGTGTGACACACACACACACACACACACACACACACACACACACGTTAATACGATAATAATGGGTGGACTGGTTTCTATATTAACATAGATCATAGAAACCAGTCCACCCATTATTATCTTACTCCTGGCTCCTCCAGTCTGATTGGCCAAAGAAAAAGGAGCCAAGAAGAAGGTGAAGGAGAAAGTATAAGGATGGAAGAAACGAGGAAGGAAGCGAAGACGAGGAAGGTAATTAAACGAAAGGGAAGAGACAATAAAACATGGACGACGATGAAGGAAAAAGACACAAAGAGAGGAAGAAAGAGAACACAGGAGGATAAAGTAAGTGAAGGATGGATTAGAGGAAGCGGGGAGGAGGTAGTGAAGGAAATAAGTGTGTAAGTTGTTATTATTCTAAATGTCTGTTCAGAGAAATCCCATTTTAGATAACACACACACACACACACACACACACACACACACACACAGTTTAATGCAGGACGGGAAGACGGAGAGAAAGAGAGCAAACTGTAATTCACTTCCTGATAACAAGTGAAGTTACGGCTGCCATGGAAACAGCTTCAGTATAATACCAGAATCATTTCATAAGGCCTTTGACACCTCACTTCTTTCTTTAAACGGTTATATTGTTGTTAAATATTGGCACTATTTTTCAGTTTGCACATTTGATTTAATATCAATCCATTTCTTTGCATATTGTGCATCATTTCTTTTCCTGCATTTTGAAATGATGCTGCATCAAAAATACTTTGCTGTAATAATAAGTGACTTTCTGTTTCTCGTGAATAAGTAGTCCATGGATGTGAGATATGAGGTCAAAGATGGTTATAATTCCTCCTCTGCAGCTGAAATCAGCAGGTTTCGGTCAGGCGCCTCCGAATGTGTGGTTCACAGCTCTGACAGTTATTAGCTCTTAGCATTTGTATATTGTAGCTTCACATCGTAGACTGTGCAGGTTCAAGCTGGTACAAGTCGCTTGTAGACTGTGTAGGTCTTGTAGCTCGTGGACTGTAGCTTGTAGCTCATAGACTGTAGCTTGTAGCTTGTAGACTGTAGCTTGTTGCTTGTAGCTCGTAGACTGTAGCTTGTAGCTTGTAGCTCGTCCTGGACTGTAGCTTGTAGCTCAAAGAAAAAGGAGCCAAGAAGAAGCTTGTAGAAACTGTAAGGATGGAAGCTCGTAGACTGAAGCTTGTAGCTCGTAGACAGTGGCGAAGGGAAGAGACAATAAGACTGGAGCATGTAGCTGAAGGAAAAAGACTGTAGCTTGTAGCTCGTAGACTGGAGCTTAAAGCTTGAAGGATGGTAAGCTGTAGCTTGGAGGTTGTAGCTCAGAGACTGTAAGTTGTTATTATTCTAAATGTCTGTAGCTTGTAGCTCGTATTTTAGTAACTGTAGCTTGTAGCTCGTAGACTGTAGCTTGTAGCTTGTAGCTCGTAGACTGTAGCTTGTAGACTGTAGCATGTAGCTCGTAGATTGTAGCTTGTAGCTCGTAGACTGTAGCTTGTAGCTCGTAGACTGTAGCTTGTAGCTTGTAGCTCGTAGACTGTAGCTTGTAGCTCGTAGACTGTAGCTTGTAGCTCGTAGACTGTAGCTTGTAGCTTGTAGACTGTAGCTTGTAGCTCGTAGACTGTAGCTTGTGGCTCGTAGACTGTAGCTTGTAGCTTGTAGACTGTAGCTTGTAGCTCGTAGACTGTAGCTTGTAGACTGTAGCATGTAGCTCGTAGATTGTAGCTTGTAGCTCGTAGACTGTAGCTTGTAGCTCGTAGACTGTAGCTTGTAGCTTGTAGACTGTAGCTTGTAGCTCGTAGACTGTAGCTTATAGCTCGTAGACTGTAGCTTGTAGCTTGTAGACTGTAGCTTGTAGCTCGTAGACTGTAGCTTATAGCTCGTAGACTGTAGCTTGTAGCTTGTAGACTGTAGCTTATAGCTCGTAGACTGTAGCTTGTAGCTTGTAGACTGTAGCTTGTGGCTCGTAGACTGTAGCTTGTAGCTTGTAGACTGTAGCTTGTGGCTCGTAGACTGTAGCTTATAGCTCGTAGACTGTAGCTTGTAGCTAGGTAGCCCCGAGCATGAATCCAAACAGCTTCAGTTTAACAGGATTAAATGCAAATGTTTGCTCAGTTCATCAGTTCAAGTCGAGTGCAGAAGAGGCTCATGGGAATGTATTGTTTGGATCTAAAGTCAGAGGATCAACGAGGTAACGTGGAGAGCATCTCCAGGGAATCATGAACCAGATCCTAATGCCGTCAGGGGACCTCCTAAGCTAACGGGGCTGTAATCCGCTGTAACTGCCGTTGCTCTCACTATTCCTCCTCCATTGTCTCCACCGCTTCTCTCACAAAGTTATGGAAATGTCCCGACATCAAATCAAAAATCTGAAATTATGCCAAATCCTCAGAGAGCGGGAGTCGCTGTTGCCATGGTGACGTGGCACGATGCTCAGTGCTGCCGGACAGAAACAAAGGCAGAGGATGCTCTCGTTATATTAGTTTGTATTCAAGCCCTGAAAGCTCGATCTAACCTCGAACTGTTTAATTCAAACTGCAACTAGTGTGACACCCACACACACACACACACACACACACACACATCAGCCAGTAGGCCCGGTTTTTAGGTCTCAGTGTCAACCAAGTGAATTAATTCAGTTTGCAGACACTAGAACATGCAAATTAATATTTAGTGTGTGTGTGTGTGTGTGTGTGTGTGTGTGTGTGTGTGTGTGTGTGTGTGTGTGTGTGTGTGTGTGTGTGTGTTTGTGTGTTTGTAAGCGCCTGCTTTGCCTCGAGGAAAATCAGCTCAACTTTCATTCATATTGAAATCAGGCAGCAAGAAAGAAGAGAAGAAAGGAGGATTAGGAAGGAAACAGATAAGTGAGCAGGAAGTAGGGAATCAAGAGGAGGAGAAGGGAAAAGGGGGAGAAAGGGAAGGAAAAGGGGCAGGAGGGGGCAGGAGGGAGGGGGAGGACGAGAGAAAAGAGAGGGCAGCAGATCTGAAGAGACAGTGGGACATTATCTGAGCTTCTTTGTTTCGCTGCTGTCAGAGAGAGAACTAATCCACACACACACACACACTCACACACACACACACACACACACTCACACACACACAATCTCACTAGTATTTGTCCACTGGGACACCAAACAATGAACTTGTCTCCGTCGTCCTCTGGAGTTGACGGAGACAAGATTCCAATAACATGGTTACCGTGGCGACCGGAATGCAGCTTGATTAAAATGCTGCATTCGCAACGAGATAATACGAGACATCAAATTATTAAATCAAAAATAACATAATTAGGTTGTGATTCACTTCTTATCTCTGTGAAGATGATTAAAGGATTAAAAGATCCAAGACGCAGATCTCCATAAATCTGTTACCGAAATGCCTCTTTGACGACGTCGCTGTGTGAGACCTAAAACCAACTCCAGTCCACGTCTCCTCTTCCTCTACTTGTTCTTCCTCTTCCTCTTCTTGTTCTTCCTCTTCCTCTACTTGTTCTTCCTCTTCCTCTACTTGTTCTTCCTCTTCCTCTTCTTGTTCTTCCTCTTCTTCTACTTGTTCTTCCTCTTCCTCTACTTGTTCTTCCTCTTCCTCTTCTTGTTCTTCCTCTTCCTCTCTTGTTCTTCCTCTTCCTCTTCTTCTTCTTCTTCCTCTTCCTCTGCTTGTTCTTCCTCTTTTTGTTCTTCCTCTGCTTGTTCTTCCTCTTCCTCTACTTGTTCTTCCTCTTCTTGTTCTTCCTCTTCCTCTTCTTGTTCTTCCTCTTCCTCTACTTGTTCTTCCTCTTCCTCTACTTGTTCTTCCTCTTCTTGTTCTTCCTCTTGTTCTTCCTCTTCTTCTACTTGTTCTTCCTCTTCCTCTACTTGTTCTTCCTCTTCTTGTTCTTCCTCTTCCTCTGCTTGTTCTTCCTCTTCCTCTTCTTCTTCTTCTTGTTCTTCCTCTTCCTCTGCTTGTTCTTCCTCTTTTTGTTCTTCCTCTGCTTGTTCTTCCTCTTCCTCTACTTGTTCTTCCTCTTCTTGTTCTTCCTCTTCCTCTACTTGTTCTTCCTCTACTTGTTCTTCCTCTACTTGTTCTTCCTCTTCTTGTTCTTCCTCTTCCTCTACTTGTTCTTCCTCTACTTGTTCTTCCTCTACTTGTTCTTCCTCTTCCTCTTTTTGTTCTTCCTCTTCTTGTTCTTCCTCTTCCTCTACTTGTTCTTCCTCTTCCTCTACTTGTTCTTCCTCTTCCTCTGCTTGTTCTTCCTCTACTTGTTCTTCCTCTTCTTGTTCTTCCTCTTCCTCTTCCTTCACTTTGCTGTAGTTCCTCTTCTCTTTCTACACTCCACACAAATACACCAAGAGATAACATACTTCCATTTGTTTAAAAGGGACATTTAATGTCAACAAACACCATCACATACACACATACACACAGACACACAGACACACAGACACACATACACACAGACACACATACACACATACACACAGACACACACACAGACACACAGACACACATACACACATACACACAGACACAGACACACAGACACACAGACACAGACACACATACACACATACACAGACACACTTCCAGAATGAAATAACTTTAAATAACAAATTGAGGACGTCAGATTATCAGAACGGGGACCTTTGATCAATCAGTGTCAATAATCAGCAGGGAGATTTTAGCTGAATCCAAAGGAAGTGTGTTTGTTTCCTCCAGTAAGTGGAGAAAACACAGGAATGTGACAGGTGTGTGTGTGTGTGTGTGTGTGTGTGTGTGTGTGTGTGTGTGTGTGTGTGTGTAGTAATTATAGTTGCAGTCATGTTGATGGATGGTTGTGGTTCTATCTGCAGCCAGAGGCCCCAAACGCACCTCGACGCTGTTCATCTGACATCACCACATTGTGTGTGTGTGTGTGTGTGTGTGTGTGTGTGTGTGTGTGTGTGTGTGTGTGTGTGTGTGTCTGTTTGGAGCCGTTAAGCTTCAGTTTAACAACAACTGGAGCTTCTTTCTGTACGTCGGGTTCAAAGGAAGCAGGGAGGCAAATGGAACCTCAACGTCTGACGTTTTTAACGCCGTTTGTTTGGTGCAAAGTGAAGATGAAAGAATAAACGAAGACGGCAGCAGACAAACAAAGAAGGAAACGTGGCGAAGCAGCAACAAACTAACGTTTCTCTCTGCATTAGTTCTTCTTCTTCTTCTTTGATCTCTTTTATGTTTCTCCAGAGCTTTGAACCAAAAACTGAAGCAAACAAAGAAAGTTGTTTCAAACACAAACGATTAAAGGATCCAAACACACAGCGAAGGGATGAAAGACTCGGAGCTATCGCGGCCCGCCAGCGTGAGGGAGGGGCTACAAACACACACACACACACGTATACATATACATACGTGTGTGTGTGTGTGTGATTTACTTTAGCAAGGAAGTACCAGACCACACGCACTTATCTTCTGTGTCATCGTGTTCTTCTCTCCTTATCAGCTACACACACACACACACACACACACTTAAACTGCTCTGCTTGTGAGAGCCGTCGTAGGTTTAGTGGTAAATCTGTCGCCCTCTCTTACATTGTTGCGTTACACTGTTGTGTTACATTGTTACAATTTGTTGCTATATGACATTGTTGCATTCGTTTGTTGCTTAATGTTCTTATGCAGCCTAACAAAGGTTCCTCAGCGCTAACTGTGTGTAACTGTGTGTAACTGTGTGTAACACTGTGTAACAGTGTGTAACTGTAACACTGTGTAACAGTGTGTAACTGTGTGTAACTGTGTGTAACAGTGTGTAATGGTGTGTAACACTGTGTAACAGTGTGTAACTGTGTGTAACACTGTGTAACTGTGTGTAACTGTGTGTAACTGTGTGTAACGGTGTGTAACACTGTGTAACTGTGTGCAACAGTGTGTAACGGTGTGTAACACTGTGTAACACTGTGTAACACTGTGTAACTGTGTGTAACACTGTGTAACACTGTGTAACTGTGTGTAATGGTGTGTAACAGTGTTTAACTGTGTGTAACTGTGTAACACTGTAACACTGTGTAACTGTGTGTAACAGTGTGTAACAGTGTGTAACTGTGTGTAATGGTGTGTAACAGTGTGTAACTGTGTGTAACTGTGTGTAACACTGTGTAACGGTGTGTAACGGTGTGTAACAGTGTGTAACTGTGTGTAACAGTGTGTAACGGTGTGTAACGGTGTGTAACTGTGTGTAACAGTGTGTAACGGTGTGTAACTGTGTGTAATGTGTAACAGTGTGTAACAGTAACGTGTGTAACTGTGTGTAACGTGTGTAACAGTGTGTAACGGTGTGTAACAGTGTGTAACGGTGTGTAACACTGTGTAACTGTGTGTAAAAGTGTGTAACGGTGTGTAACGCTGTGTAACGGTGTGTAACTGTGTGTAACAGTGTGTAACAGTGTGTAACTGTGTAACTGTGTGTAACTGTGTGTAACATTGTGTGTAACGGTGTGTAACATTGTGTGTAACATTGTGTGTAACAGTGTGTAACAGTGTGTGTAACACTGTGTAACACTGTGTAACAGTGTGTAACTGTGTGTAACATTGTGTGTAACAGTGTGTAACAGTGTGTGTAACACTGTGTAACACTGTGTAACAGTGTGTAACAGTGTGTAACTGTGTGTAACATTGTGTGTAACAGTGTGTAAGTGTGTAACAGTGTGTGTAACTGTGTGTAACAGTGTGTGTAACAGTGTGTGTAACACTGTGTAACACTGTGTAACAGTGTGTAACAGTGTGTAACAGTGTGTGTAACACTGTGTAACACTGTGTAACAGTGTGTGTAACACTGTGTAACACTGTGTAACAGTGTGTAACTGTGTGTAACAGTGTGTAACTGTGTGTAACATTGTGTGTAACATTGTGTAAGTGTGTAACAGTGTGTGTAACTGTGTGTAAGTGTAACAGCAACAGTGTGTGTAACACTGTGTAACAGTGTGTAACTGTGTGTAACTGTGTGTAACAGTGTGTAACTGTGTGTAACAGTGTGTGTAACAGTGTGTGTAACATTGTGTAACTGTGTGTAACAGTGTGTAACTGTGTGTAACAGTGTGTGTAACAGTGTGTAACACTGTGTGTGTAACAGTGTGTAACACTGTGTAACTGTGTGTAACTGTGTGTAACGTGTGTAACTGTGTGTAACTGTGTGTAACAGTGTGTGTAACAGTGTGTTGTGTAACTGTGTGTAACAGTGTGTGTAACAGTGTGTAACACTGTGTGTAACAGTGTGTAACTGGAGCCGGTGTGAATATGACTCGTGTCAGAAACGATGGCGACTGGTTTATTCACTGATCCTTTTACTTTTGTCCCCTGAAGGCGACGTCCTTCCGGCGTCTTCCGGGTTATTTTTGCGTGTAACGCGTTGGAGGGACGACCAAAGGGCCGAGGCGGGAATCAAACCTGCGTCTTTGGTGAAGCTTTGTCTCCGAGCTGCTGCGACGGCCTTTAGTTCTTTAAATAATGTTCTTACAAAGGCTCCTTCCATCCGTCAGAGGGACGGGGAGGTTAATGGAGGTCAGCGGCGAATGTCTTTCACCGCCACACTCTTCAGCTCCTCCGGACCCTCCTCAGTCCTCTCGCCTCCTCCTCCTCCTCCTCCTCCTGCTTCGTCTTTCTTCTCTTAATTTGTGTTCGTAACAGACCTCGTGCTCCTGCTGCTCCACACATGACACACTTCAGGAGATGAAGCCGGCGGACTGGAGAGAAGATAAAAGCAGGCGTGATGGAGGAGCTCGACAAACAGCCTTTTGTCGCCTGAGGGCCGTTATTGTCCGAGCAAATGTTAAGTGTCCTGCTCCTGTCGATAGTCGGTGAGGACGTACCAACCAGATGTTACGTAACGGACCCACCTTCCTGTACGAGGATGTTTGTGTGGTTCAGCTTCCAGACATCGCTTTGTGCCGCCGGGCAATTTTTAAAAGAACGTTTCTGGAGACCAAAGCGGAGGAGAAATTGCCCCTTAAGTTCTGTGACACACACACACACACACACACACACACACACACACCTGAGACCAGATTTAGAGGAATCGCTGAAGGCGAAGAGGAAAGAAAGCAGCACATCATCAGTGACTCAGAGAGCAGAATTGAGCCTCAGCTGCATGAAGAGACTCGTGAATCCGACGTGTTTGGAGGACGTTTGAACACTCAGGTGTCTTCTGTCCACAGCTGGAAAGGACTGTCTTACAGTTATTGATGAACCCGAGTCACCGGATCGATCAATAGTCCGTGAGTCACACTTCAGAACTTCACCGAGGGATCAGTGTGTGGGAGCCTCGTTCATTAAAAGAACATCACGTCAAAAAGACATCAGGGGGTCGGTTGCCAGTGAAATATTTATTTTGTGTTGTATCTCTACACACACACACACACACACACACACACACACACACACACACACACACAGATACACACACGCTTTGTGGTTGAGCGACATGGCATTTTTAAATTCCTGTTACAGCTGGTTCTGCATGGCTGGACACTTTAATAGAAACACAGTTTCTGTCCTCTTACAATCAGCACAACAAAAACAAAAGATGGTATTTATAACACTGGCTTTTATTTTTGACAAAACAACGAGAAAAACCTCTAAAAAGACGTCCCCCCTGCAGAGCGAGAAACACTGCAGCACAAACACAAGAGCGGAGCGTGAGAATGTGATTACGGAGAAACAAACAGCGGGCTTTCACCTTTGACCCCAACCTGCAGGACGCTCGCAGAGCTCCTCTCGCCTGCGTTCCTCCTAAAATCAATAGTGTGTCATGAATAGAATCTGATTTTGATGCATTGACGCTCACAAGGGGAGCCGAGGGAATACGGTGCGTCGGTGCACATTCAGAGGGAAGAACTATCAAATAAAGACGTGTTCACGCCTCTTATGCAGATCTGACGTAGTGGCCACAGTCGGTACTGCAGGTCATGTGACCCTAAAAGATCAATAGAGTAAAATAATACAACTCCTTTGTATTATTTGTTAGAGACCTGTCCATCAGCATGTAGCCCCGCCCTAAAGCATCCCCTGCTCTATGGTCTGTTAAATGGACCATAATTTACCAAATGAACATCATGCATGAAACTGCTAGAGACTGAGACCATAAACTCACGTTTACAATGTTTACTGAGGGAATAAATCAAGAGGAATAAATTTTATGGGAGCAGAGGAGTCGCCCCTGCTGGTCACTAGAGTCATTTCCTCATAGACGTCTATGGGAGCAGAGGAGTCGCCCCCTGCTGGTCACTACAGAGAAGTAGAGTCATTTCCTCATAGACGTCTATGGGAGCAGAGGAGTCGCCCCCTGCTGGTCACTACAGAGAAGTAGAGTCATTTCCTCATAGAGAGCGTCTATGGGAGCAGAGAGGAGTCGCCCCTGCTGGTCACTACAGAGAAGTAGAGTCATTTCCTCATAGACGTCTATGGGAGCAGAGGAGTCGCCCCCTGCTGGTCACTACAGAGAAGTAGAGTCATTTCCTCATAGACGTCTATGGGAGCAGAGGAGTCGCCCCCTGCTGGTCACTACAGAGAGAAGTAGAGTCATTTCCTCATAGTCATTTTCCTCATAGCGTCTATGGGAGCAGAGGAGTCGCCCCTGCTGGTCACTACACAGAAGTAGAGTCATTTCCTCAGTAGACGTCTATGGGAGCAGAGGAGTCGCCCCTGCTGGTCACTACAGAGAAGTAGAGTCATTTTCCTCATGGGAGCAGAGGAGTCTATGCAGAGAAGCAGAGTCATTTCCTCATAGACGTCTATGGGAGCCCCCTGCTGGTCACTACAGAGAAGTAGAGTCATTTCCTCATGGGAGCAGAGGAGTCGTCTATGGGAGTCATTTCCTCAGAGGACGTCTATGGGAGCAGAGGCCCCTGCTGGTCACTACAGAGAAGTAGAGTCATTTCCTCATAGACGTCTATGGGAGCAGAGGAGTCGCCCCCTGCTGGTCACTACAGAGAAGTAGAGTCATTTCCTCATAGACGTCTATGGGAGCAGAGGAGTCGCCCCCTGCTGGTCACTGCAGAGAATGCAGCTTTAACTCATGAAGCTTTGACTTAAATGTCCGATGTTTTGTCCGCTTCGGGGCAGCAGAGACAACTCAACATCGACGTCCCCTTTTAAACGCCTCTGAAGTGCAACCGAGTGAGAAATATAAAGTAGCATAAAATGTAACAACTACAAATCCCATAAGAGTACACTTATGTAAATGCAGCCAGTGCACTCCCCCACACTCGCTCACAGAAATGTTTATTTCATCGACAAACTCCCGCTTTGGCGGACGCGCTGTGGGAATCGCGGCGCTGTTCAAATGTTTCCTTTTGGGACGCGACGCTTCATCGGCGGTTCCAGGAGAAGAAAACTGCCTGCCGGTGATCTGGAAGAGCTGTGACTGCGCGAGGTAACGAGGGGTGCCTGAACGCACCATTCCTTCTGGTCTTTGTGAGGCGGGAACACATGGTGCCTGCTAGAGATCTGAAACGGCCTCTTTATAAACACACGGCTTGGCTTTTTTTTTTTTTTTCTCTTCTCTGGAAAAGTAGAGAGTGAAGCGGCGACGGTGAATCGTTCTTGTTTTTCCCCCCAGCCCCAACACACCTGTCCGTCTTCCTGCCCGTCCTCAATGAGGAAGCAACTCAAGTCAATTATTCACACACACACACACACACACACACACACACACACACACACACACTGCAGTCTATCGGCTGTGTTTTGTTGCTCAAAGCATCTGAGAGTCAGTTCCTCTCTTTTTTTTTCATCCTCTTCCACACTTCTGTAATCACAGCCTGGCAGACTGCTCACTGTGTGTGTGTGTGTGTGTGTGTGTGTGTGTGTGTGTGTGTGTGTGTGTGTGTGTGTGTGTGTGTGTGTGTGTGTGTGTGTGTGTGTGTGTGATTAAGCGTGAGGAAAAAAAATTAAAAATAAAATAACTAAATAACTTTGGCGTGAATGGGAAGTGTGACAGAAGGAAAGATGGAGGAGGAAAAATAAGGTATTTTGAAGTATATTGAACAGCTGGTCCAGATGGAAAACACACACACACACACACACACACACACACACACACACACACACACACACACACACACACTCAGCGAAAGGCCGGACGAGGACGATCAACACGTGTGTCTGAGCGCAGATGTTTGTGATGTAATCTTCATTTCTTCAGCGCTCACTAACAGCAAACAGACGTCCTGGTGGAGGTGCTTCTGCTCCCTGGTTCTTCTACTGAGAGGAACGGAGCATTTGTGAGGGTTGTGTCGCCCCCTGTGGACCAAAGCGGTAATGTCTCCTCCCGACAGAGGACCAGGACTCACAGTCCTGGTCCTGGTTCCCCCCGGCCTGCCGTTCCTCCTGCAGGTCCAGCACCGCGTCCTGGATCTCCTGGAGGAGGAGGAGCTAGGCCCTCTTCTGAGATCTAAAGGGTGCAGCAAATGGAGAGTCATAAACCATTATCTGATTCTTGTCTGTTGTATTACGCCCGTTTATCGGTTTTCAAACCTTGGAGCGGAGCGTTCGCGCTGCCTCCACGCGGCGCCGGCGTCTGGCCCCCGGCCGGCTGTGATTGGCCGACAGCTCATTAAACACATGACTGAGCCGGCAGAACTGATTGGTTCGCTGGAGGGAGATTCAGATGTGATCGTTTTGTGTTACGCATGAAATACAGATGAGGCCGTTTGTTTCAAGGAGGAATTTACTTCCTCTTTTCAGTGGAAACCAGAACGAACGACGGCCGACTAAAGTTAAATTAAACGTTGGTGTTGTGGTCACATTATTGTGTCTGATCTCGTCTTGACGGGAAAATAAGACAGTAGGAGAATCCTCACCAGAAGCACTTTAAAGGCTCCACTTATCTTTTATAGATCGGCTTTAAGCGCCGGAGACGGACAGCGATTCCTCGGACATCCTTTCTTTAATGGAACAACACATTTCAATTCCTCAAACTCCACTTCTACGCCAATTATCCCCATTTTGCTCGATAGCAGCTGCTGCGTCTTCACGGGGAAGAAGAAGGAGAAGCAGAGCAGAAGGATCGAGGCTCTGTGAATGTTAAAAGGCTTTCATGAAGGTCTAGTAATCAGCTGCTGCGTCAAAGTAATGAAAGGTGTAGCGTGTAAGATCGACTCCGTCTCTCCGTGTCCCCTGACGTACCGATCGCACCTGGAGAGGCGATGGTGGCGTCCAGCCGGCTCCATCACGAGAGGATGGAGAAGTAGAGTCAAAGTATCTTCACCATCCTGGTCTTTGTTCTGAGCGCTTCGGGTCTTTGAACCCCACAGAGGGTGGAGGTGACGGATGTTTCTCCTGACGGAGCTGAGCACACTCGGGCTGACGGAGAAGACATTGAGCCGCCACTTCCCATTTCATCTCGTACCTCTACCTTCACTTCTCCTCCGTCTGTTGCTCCTCCCTCCTTCTGTTCCTGCTTCACCATCTGTCTCCCCCCTCGTCCTCCTCGCGCCGACCGAACGCAGCCAGCTCTCAACTCCTGGGGACGAGGACCGTGAGCCCAAGTGGACGAGACGTGATGCAGGAGCTCGGTTCCCCCCCTGCGGGCACACGTTCATAACCTCTGCAGAGCGCCGCGGAGACGTCTCCTGGCGCCGTCCCGTGGAGGACGCTAGGCGCCGCCGCGGAGACGTCTCCTGGCGGCGTCCCGTGGAGGACGCTAGGCGCCGCCGCGGAGATGTCTCCTGGCGCCATCCCGTGGAGGACGCTAGGCGCCGCCGCGGAGACGTCTCCTGGCGCCATCCCGTGGAGACGTCTCCTGCTGTAAAATATTACAAAGCTCGAAATATGTTCCGCCCACACAACGACAGGAAGTCAGCGGTAAAGCTGTAAGCCCCGCCCCTTGCTTGATTTGATTGGCTGCCTTTTACACCTTTTCTCGATAGCGTAGCGTTAGCTCCCCGGCTTCTTCTCACCTCCTGAAGACCTGAAAGTTTTTATATTTGGAAATAAATCAAACTGTGAGTGGATGTAGGCAGACACACACACACACACACACACACACACATGAACACACACACACACACACACACACAGGCACGTGAACACACAAATACACACACACACACACTGCCTCCTCTGAACACTGTTTTATCTTCTTTCTCCCTTTCCTTGTTCGTGTCCTTTCTTCTCTCTGTGGATTTACCTTCATCCCGTCTGTCAGCTGTGTGTGTGTGTGTCTTCTCTCTGTGTGTGTGTGTGTGTGTGTGTGTGTGTGTGTGTGTGTGTGTGTGTGTGTGTGTGTGTGTGTGTGTGTGTGTGCGTGTGTGTGCGTGTGCGTGTGTGTGTGCGCGTGTGTGTGTGTGTGTGTGTGTGTGTGTGTGCGTGCGTGTGTGTGTGTGCGTGCGTGTGTGTGTGTGTGCGTGTGTGTGTGTGCGTGTGTGTGTGTGTGTGCGTGTGTGTATTCTGGGAATTACAACACAATTTACAAGTTCACCTTGACTTCAGCAAAAGTGAATTTTTCTCTCCACTTTCCTTCGAGCCAGAAAGACTGAATCCATTCATTTAAATCTCTGTTTTTCTCCTTCCTCGTCTCCTCCTCTCCTTCCTCCTCTGTCCTTTCCCCCTTTCCTTCCTCCCACCTTCCCCCTCTGGTCTTTCTCCTCTCTCCCATCTCTCGACCTCCTGCCCTCTGTCCTTACGTCTTCTCGTCTCCTCCTCTGGTCTCCTTCTTTCATTCACCTTTTCCTCTTTTTTCGTCTCCTCCTTCCTCTCTCCTTCCTGCTCGTGTCTTTCTCCTCCCTCGTTTCTTCCAACATCTCTCCCGTCTTCCCCGTCTGGTCTCCTCCTCTGGTCTCCTCTCCTCCTCCCCTTTCCTTTCCTTTTTCCTCTTCCTCTCTTCTCCTCCTACTCTCCTCCCTCCTGCCCGGCCATGCTTCCTCTTGATGATGATGATGATGATGATGATGATGATGATGATGAAGGGCTGACGGATGCTCTGGGTAACGCAGTCGTGTGATGGAAGGTTTAGCGACACGAAGACCAGCGAAGCATCAGGAGAGATTCTGTTTGAGTGTTTTTGTTCAAAGGACGAGACCTTCGTTGATCTTTGTTGTTGTTTGTTTGTTGATGTTTCTCAGGCGCCTCACGACTTCCTCTGTTTCTGCTCAATAGAAAGGTTACCACATCTTAATGTGAGTCATGGTGACATCAACTCTTTCATTCTGATCACAATTAGCACCTATTTGATAATAACTTATTAAGACATTGAAGTTAATTAATTTCTAATCATTGTGATGGTTCATCTTCCCCGTTTCACCTCTATCACCTCATCCCAACACATCACTTCCATTTCATTGGTTGCCTGGGCAACGGGCCGCTTCTACACTGTCATTACACACACACACACACACACACACACTCACACACACTCACACACACACACACACTCACACACACTCACACACTCACACACACACTCACACACTCACACACACTCACAGCCTCTGAAGAGTTCTTATGAATTACTCAGATATGAATCATAACGTAGGAAGTATTTCCCTAAATGAACTTCCTGTAAGAAGGAGAAATGAGGCAATGTTCTGGCAGAACAGACGAATGAGCCGTAATCAGGCTGATCTGGAGAAAATTGCAGAAGAAGAAGAAGAAGAAGAAGGTCACCTTCCAGAGGAGGACGGCGTGCAGTTTATGAAAAATTTGCCTGTGAGAAACAAAGACGAGTTTCAGGTGAGATGATAGAAGCGTTTCAAAGTATCACATTCGCTGTAACAACGAGTCGTCACGTGACCTGTGGACCTGTCAGTCAAGACCTTTAGTTCCTCTTCTCCGTGTCTCCGTCCGTCTAATCTACTGCGTGTGTGTCACTGGATGATTGACAGCTCAGAGCCACCGTGTGTGTGTGTGTGTGTGTGTGTGTGTGTGTGTGTGTGTGTGTGTGTCTAAAAAGAGGAAGATGGTTTGTTTGTTGTTTTTCTTATTCCATCTTGAAGTATTTGAGCGCTTCAGTGAGTCTCCTCCCACGCAGCCTGATGCATTGTGGGTCATCGATAGAAGGAGGTAGCGATCGATAGGAGGAGGGAAGGGAGGCTGAAACTAGGCCACCCAACCGTTCACACCCATTCATTCATCTGCTGGAAGGGGCACTAGGAGTGAGGAAACGAATGAAGGAAAGGATGAAACAAGAAGGAGTTATGTATGAAAGGTGGAAATAACAAAGAGCAAGTCGTGGGAAGGACGCACAAAAGTTTGGGAGAGAATGTAAAGCAGGTAAGAGGAGGGAGAAGTTGTGAGGGAAATCAGGGATTAGGAAGAAAGGAAAGGAAATGAGGGAGGAAGGAGGTGATGGAGGAGGAACGTTTAGTAGTCGGGAAACGGAAAGCAACATTTTACAGAAAGATAACGAGGAAGTGGGAAGGAAATGATGCATTTGTAAAAAATGAATGTTTTAGGGGAAAACGAGGAAGAAGAGGCGAGGAAGGACCTAGGTAACAGGTGGAGGAGGTAAGAAGACACACATGAGATGTACATTAAATGAGAAGCAAGGAAACAATAATGAATTATTAAACAATAATGAAGATTAGAAAAGAATGAACTCTCTGAAGGAGGTGAGTTAACCGTCTCCTGAAGGAACCCTCAACCCTCCTGAAGAACACAACTACAGACGGTCTCTCTTCTTCCCTTTATGTCCAAAACTCTTCACATCTTTAACCAACTCCCTCCTGTCTCCACCGTAACAACCTCCTGGACCTCCACCAGTCAGGCTTCAAGGCCGTTCCACAGAGACTGCTCTCCTCGCTGTCTCAGAGCAGCTCCACACTGCTAGAGCTCCTCTCTGTCCTCTGTCCTCGTCCTTCTGGACCTCTCTGCTGCATTTGACACAGTCAACCACCAGATCCTCGTCTCCTCCCTTCAGGAACTTGGTGTCACAGGCTCTGCTCTCTCCCTTCTCTCGTCCTACCTCGACGGACGCACCTACCGGGTAACCTGGAGAGGATCTGTGTCTGAACCTTGTCCTCTTACTACTGGAGTTCCTCAGGGTTCCGTCCTGGGTCCCCTCCTCTTCTCGCTCTACACCAACTCTCTCTTGCTGTCATGCGCTCGCATGGCTTCTCCTACCACAGCGATGCTGATGACACCCAACTAGTTCTCTCCTTCCCTCACTCGGATCTCTGCCTGTCTGACTGACGTCTCTCAGTGGATCCGCCCACCATCTGAAGATCAACCCGACAAGACGGAACTACTAATCTTTCTGGGGAAAGATTCTCCGACACAGGATGTTAACGCCCACTTTGACAGCAGGAACCTCGGCGTGACGTCGACAGCCGACTCTCCCTGACTCCCAACATCACTGCAGGATCCTGTAGATACTCGCTCTACAACATCAGGAGAACACGTCCTCTTCTCACTCAGAAGGCTTCCATCCAGGACCTGGTCCAACCCGACATCCCGACCCGCACTCTCCGCTCTGCATGTGATAAACTGCTTGTTCCTCCTCACTGAGAGCAAAACACTCCACTAGATCTCCACTCTTTGCTGTCCTGCTCCTAAATGGTGGAAGGAGGTCTCTGAAGACATCAGGACCACAGAGAGCCTTCACATCTTCAGACTAAAGACACACCTCTTCAGACTCTACCTCCACTAACACACTAACTAACTGTAGCACTTACATTGGACTTATAATGGTTCTTATCTACAGTGAGTTGTACATCGGCTTATTTGATGAAATCACACTTTCTTGTTTCTTGTTCTTCTGAGTTTGTGTCCTGATGGTTGAAATGTTCTTATTGTAAGTCGCTTTGGATAAAAGCGTCAGATAAATGACGTGTGATGGAGAGGACACGTGGGGTTATGACACAAATAGAGATGAGGAGGGAAGGCATAAGTCAGGCATGGAAAGAAGGAAAGAAGGACTTAGGGAAGGAGAGGAGGAAGAAGGAAGTAGGAAACAAGGACAGCAAGAAATAGAAACATGTTTTGGGGAAAGAAACTCTGAGATGAAGCTTGTCTGTCGGAATGCGACTAAGGAAAGGAAAGGAGGAGGTAGGAAAGGAGCCGAGGGGACAGGCCAGAAGCAACACAACAGCTGTTTTGTGTCGATGGGCAGACGTGCAGCGCCCCCCCGTGGCTGTTGGGAGACCTTCACACATGTTACACACACACAGACACACACATCGTTAATACACAACATCCCGTTTCTCTGATGAGACGGAACGAGCCGCTGGAAGGAATGTTGACTAACTGAGATTTCCTCTCCACCCCCTGTGTGTGTGTGTGTGTGTGTGTGTGTGTGTGTGCACTCACTCACACACACACACACACACACACAGTCATAGCAGGGTTCATTACAGCGATGGATCTCTTCTGTGATTGGTGGCGGCGTTCGAGTGTGAACCGAGTCGTCTGATTGGCTGACAGACGTCACACCTCGATGGTTCCTTAATTAGGCCGATGTTCACACCACTAACGACCAATCAGAGGGGCCGATAACAAGAGGGGCGGGGCTAATTGCTATTTACTCCACTAATTGTTCATTTAACACTTAATCTTCTGGCTGACGTGGTTCGACATTAATTGTGAGGAGGCGTCTGAGCGGGAAACGGGAGCTGTCGATTGGTCGGTTCTTCTTCTTCTGCTGCTGCTCGGAGAGGACAAAGTGGTGAATTCCTGCTGGAGCCAATTATATTCAATCACACACACACACACACACACACATTGACAGGAGGAGTGAGCAAAGCACTAGAGGAACGGATGCAAGGAGCTTTTTATTGGACCATTTGATTTAACGTCGAGATGTTTGTTTACTTCCTTATTTGCGTTGGGTTATGAACCACATGGAGGAGCCGACACATCCTGATGATTGTAGACAACTTATCACGCTGAATCTGAGATGCAGAGCTTGTGTGAGGCCGTTTATTTCCTCTTTTTTCCTTTCAATCATTCTGATAAGTCAGTAAATTAGGGATTGATCAAACATGTTTGTCTTTATCCATCATGAGAGTTTATAGGTATAGCTGTTATCTGGATCGCGATGGGTCCTCTGTGTGACTCTGCTCTGCTTCGCCCGGTTCGAAGCGTCTCAATAATCCAAACACAACATGAACTACTTATAATACTATACTACTACTACTATAATATGCTAATTAGCCCAGAAATTGTGCACTCGGTGCAAACGGTGAACAATCCGTTGACGCTAAATCACATGAATGCAGTGATGCCTTTTCTCCTGAGTATGAAACAGCAGCAGCCAGAACCCGATCGTAAGTCTTTGTCACGTGTGTCACGTGTGTCAGACTTCTAACCTCGTTACTTTTTATCATGCGAGTGTCTCGGAGCAGAAGCCAAAAACAGCCTCAGGGTGGAAAAGGAAACACTGCTGAGTGCAGAGACACACACACAGAGACACACACTGCCCCCTACTGGACAAACAGTATCTCATTATACCCCTAATCATGTCTGTCTGTCCCTCTATCTGTCCCTGTGTCCCGTTGTCTGTCTCCTCTCTCTGATGAGGAAGACACGCCAGGGTTTGGGGGTCTGATGAAGTCTCGGCCTCTCGTGGCTCAAGGCCCCTCGGTTCTGAGGGACCAGACGATGTGGGACCCCGAGCTCGCGCTTGCTGTTGACGCGCTCGTAGCGCGTGGGACACGCTGGCTCTCAGGTGCAGGGGTTGCAGAAGTTGGCCGGGTCGAACTCGTCCAGGAAGACGCTGCGCTGGAGCCGCTCGCCGGTCTGCAGCTTCTCCGTGACGTAAAGTTCGTTTCCCGGTGAACTGGAGCTTCGGGTTGTCCTCAGAGACCGCCGCGTCTCCCTCCACGCCGACGGACGCTCGCCCCGCCCGCTTCATTAACTTCCTGTTTCTGAAGCCCGCCCCTCTCATCTCCTCAGCCTGTCCTGTGTTTTGAATTAGCTGTCAGTCAGGCGGCCGGGCCCCCCGAGCCACAATCACTGCGACATTATTATCTCGACCTCCAGTACGATTAAAAACCGCCGAGTCGGCTCGCTTCAATGCGGCGAGCCCAAGAAGCGGAGCAGTAATTTCATCTTTGAAACGAGACGAAGACGCTGCACTTTATCTCAGCTGATGTTTCCTGCTCCTTCATTTCGCCCTGACGTGTCGCTGCCGCTGAGCGTGCACTTTAAAATGTTCTCCAGGACGGCTGCAAACGCCTTAACTGTTCCCCCAGCCATCTCACGGGCGCCCCCCTAAAGCCCCAAATGACCCAGGACACCTTTTCAAGACCCCCTCCATCGCACCAGGGGGGGGTCTGACCTCTTCAGGGTGTCCTCACTACCTGGCGCAGGAGCTGCTGCCGGGCTGCGGCCAGCAGATGGAGCCACAGCACCGATAAGCCTCAGAGACCTTCCCTCCGTCGTGGACCCCCGCCGCCGGTTGTGGTCCTGACAGGAATGAAGAGGTCGTGTGACGCACAATTCGAAAACAAAAACACAAAATGGCTTGAATACATGTGTGTAGACATTGTGCGTTGTGGCAGGATTGCACACAGATTAGAGATTAAATACAGAATCGATGCATCAGTGCAGTGATTGGAACAAAGAAAACAAAATGTAAATAAGCGGGTTTAAGAGCTAAAAGTGAATGTGTGAAGTTGTCATGGTAACGGCCTCTTTGTATCTCCAAACGTTTGAATGGTTTCAGCTGTAAACATCAATAAACAATAACACTTTTGTGCCACTTTTAGGAATAAAACAACTGGATGTACTTTTATAAAATGTCTTCTAGCGAGGAGTGTTCTTCGTCTTCGTCTCTAATTTCAAGATTAAGGACCTTAAATCAGGGATTCATTTACAATGTTCCCCCTTCGGGGTCCAGGTGTGCCCCTTGAGGTGAGCGTGTGTGACGTAGTGACATCTAGTGGTGAGGCGTCGTATTGCAGCAAACTGAATTACCGCTTGCTCGCACACTGTGAGGTTACGTTACAGAGAGTGAAGTTTTCTCCGGATCGGTGTTGGCTTTGTCCTTCCTGGGTTACCGTGGCAACGGGACTCGACAGACTCCGCCTCCAGCTCGAAGACGAGGAGGGCAAAGGTCCCCTCAGCTGATTGTACGCAAATAAAGGTGTATGAATATCATGTTCCATTCCTGTAAATAAACCCTAAATAACTCAGGTACACTATTTAATTAATTAAAATATATCACAATGGAAAGAAAAGAAAATGTGTGTTTTTTAACTTATAAATAAACTTAAATCTGTAACAAAACAAGCATATGAACTCCAATAACACATAGATAAATATGTGTTATCGTTTAGACGCATTTGTTGAGCTGCGTTCTTCCCCATTAAATGTTTCATTCATGACTCTGCTGAACACGAACACGCGCAGCCCTCTAAGCTCCGCCCCCCCGAGCGGACACACCGGGAGACGCGCGGGTGAGTGAGTCCACATTCCCCGCGAGAAGCGGAGCGACGGAGCCCGTCCTCGAGCCCCGGTCCCCGGCGAGGAGTCCGCTCCCTGCGTCCCGCGGTCGGTGTCCGGCTCCCGGAGAGGCGCGCAGGTAGGAGCCGCTAGCGGCTGATCCAGCTGACCGCAGTACACGTGTGTGTACTTTGTACTTTATACTTCTCACGCGTGCGTATTGTTTTAAGGCTACATGTGCCTTTATGTATCTTTAATACGATAGTGTGTGTACTTAATATACTACTAGAGTATTTTACTTCATCACTTACTTATTACACATATAACAATGAATCATGTTTTAAAAGTACATTTGTGTATCACATAAAACATATTGAACTAAAGGAGGACAGAACATAATCCAATAATATAGAATACTATATGAAAGTTCTAGTACCATGTTTCATTAGTATTTTTACTTTTATCCTACATTTACGCTGTATACTTGTACATTACTTGTATTCTTCTCCTTAAGTAACATTTTAAATGCAGGTCTTACTTTTAACAAATGTTATTTATACAATGATATTCTTCATGGTTTGTCAATTAATCAGGTTGTTATATCTGTAATATCAAAAAATATATACATACATAAAAATAGATTTACTAAATTCAGGTCAACACAATATATATATTATTAATATATATTCTAAATATGCCATTCCCTTATTTTAGGCATTTAAAATACTAATACACTGACTGTGTAGAATTACCTCATACAATCACACTACTATACATCAGAATCATCTCTTTAATCCCAACAAATAAAAATGAGATACAAATAAAACCAAAGAAAGCTTTATTGTTCTGGACTGAAATCTAAATACACAAAAGACACAAAGCCACAGTGACACGATCAGCTGACGTGATGTCATCACGGACTTAACATGCAGAGGTAACTGGTTTGTTCCGTTAACAGAGGACCACGAGTCCAAACACTGTCCATCAGCTGACCGCTTTAATTTGAAAGTCAGCCTCCACTTCCTGTGTCTCTGGATGAAAGCTTCCCGATCGCACATCACTTCTCTGATCAACCTGAATGTAGATCTGTAGAGAGGTGCAGTGCACTTGCAGATATACATACATATATATATACATATGTATGTATATATATATATATATATATATATATATATATATATGTATATATGTATATGTCGGTGCTTTGCACGGCGTGTTCCCTGATGATTGGTGGGAGACGCTGATGTTTATCGTTGGGGCCTGAAACTCGGACGTGACTCATCGATTCTCCACTTCCTGTTTCCTCTCTCCAGGTTTTGAAGGCGTGTCTCCAGTCAGATGTCTGAGATCTGATTGGCCCGTTCGCTCCACCCCCCGGGTCAGGTGGCACTGCAGTGATGTCATCGCTCCTCCTCTTCCTCCTGTCCCCCCTCGTCCTTGGCCAGGCCTTCGCGCTGGACTTCCGTTACCACAACAACCACGAGATGGAGCGCTACCTCGTCCAGATCAGCAGCTCCAACCCCGACATCACTCACCTGTACAGCATCGGCCAATCGGTCAGAGGTACAGCGCACCTGTCTGTCTGTCTGTCTGTCTGTCTGTCTGTCTGTCTGTCTCTCTGTCTGTCTGTCTGTCTGTCTGTCTGTCTCTCTCTGTCTGTCTCTCTGTCTGTCTGTCTGTCTGTCTGTCTGTCTGTCTCTCTGTCTGTCTGTCTCTCTGTCTGTCTGTCTGTCTGTCTCTCTGTCTGTCTGTCTGTCTGTCTGTCTCTGTCTGTCTCTCTGTCTGTCTGTCTGTCTGTCTGTCTCTGTCTGTCTGTCTGTCTGTCTCTCTCTGTCTGTCTGTCTGTCTGTCTGTCTGTCTCTCTGTCTGTCTGTCTGTCTGTCTGTCTGTCTGTCTGTCTCTCTGTCTGTCTGTCTGTCTGTCTGTCTGTCTGTCTGTCTGTCTGTCTGTCTGTCTGTCTGTCTGTCTGTCTGTCTGTCTGTCTGTCTGTCTGTCTGTCTGTCTGTCTGTCTGTCTCTCTCTCTGTCTGTCTGTCTCTCTGTCTGTCTGTCTGTCTGTCTGACTGTCTGTCTCTAGTATCATTTAAAGATATGAAGTTACAGTTCTAAACATTCTCCAAAAGAAGAACATCAATCGCCGACTTTGTCCGATAATTCCGACTGTGGGTCGGGATGATGTCACTCGTGACGTCATAGCTGTTCATCACCGTGTGTGTGTGTGTGTGTGTGTTGCCGCGTGTGTGTGTCCATACAAAGGGACCGTAAGCGTGGTTAATTAAATCTGGGGGACGACTTAATCTGGCTAATCACACGCACACAGACACACACACACAGCTAATCTGTGCTAATCTAGGACAGCTGGCTGTGTGTGTGTGTGTGTGTGTGTGTGTGTGTGTGTGTCTGTGTGTGTGTGTGTGTGTGTGTGTCACAGACCTGCTGCAGGCCTTCGTTCACTGGTTGTGTTTACATGTAAACACACTTCCTGTTTGTCGTTGGCGGAGAACAAGCATCATGGACGTCACATCTCATGGTCGTGTTTCGCATTTCCAACAAACCTCCTGGCGACAACAACAATAATCGGGTTAATGATTCCGTGTCCTCAGCAGAGAAGATCACTGGTTAACCGTTAAGTTCATGTCGCAAAGGGAGCAGAACACAGACATGTTACGGTTTTAATTCCCCCTTTTATGACTCGTATACTCCGTTATTAGTCATCAGATACCTGGCGATGTTTCTCCTTCCTTTCCTCCGTATATATGTGTGTATATGTGTGTAGATGATGTATGTGTGTATATATAATGTATGTGTGTATATGTGTGTATATATAATGTATGTGTGTATATGTGTGTATATATAATGTATGTGTGTATATGTGTGTATATATAATGTATGTGTGTATATAATGTATGTGTGTATATGTGTGTATATATAATGTATGTGTGTATATAATGTATGTGTGTATATGTGTGTATATATAATGTATGTGTGTATATAATGTATGTGTGTATATGTGTGTATATATAATGTATGTGTGTAGATGATGTGTGTGTGTATATATAATGTGTGTGTGTATATATAATGTATGTGTGTATAGATGATGTGTATATGTGTGTATATATAATGTATGATATAATGTATGTGTATATGATGTATATATAATGTATGTGTTATATAATGTATGTGTGTATATGTGTGTATATATAATGTATGTGTGTAGATGATGTGTGTGTGTGTGGGATGATGTGTGTGTGTATATATAATGTATGTGTGTATGTAATGTATGTGTGTATATATAATGTATGTGTGTATATGTGTGTATATATAATGTATGTGTGTATGTAATGTATGTGTGTGTAGATGATGTGTGTGTGTAGATGATGTGTGTGTGTAGATGATGTGTGTGTGTAGATGATGTGTGTGTAGATGATGTGTGTGTGGGATGATGTGTGTGTGTAGATGATGTGTGTGTGTAGATGATGTGTGTGTGTAGATGATGTGTGTGTGTAGATGATGTGTGTGACGTCCTCCCTCAGGTCAGCAGCTGTGGGCGCTCGCTCTAGGCCTCAGTCCTCGCCGGCACACTGTCGGCATCCCCGAGTTCAAATATGTGGCTAACATGCATGGAAACGAGGTGAGCGGGCACACACACACACACACACACACACACACACACACGTCACGACACGCACAACGGGACCCCTCAGGACCCCTCAGGACCCCTCCCTGCTGACAGGAAGCAGGAGACTAAAGAGATCAACAAAAGCCATTCAGAGTGAAACACACTGTTGAATCCAGACAACGGACGTGTGTGTGTGTGTGTGTGTGTGTGTGTGTGTGTGTGTGTGGCGCGCTCAGTCAACATTAAATAAATACATAGGGAGCTATTACCATATAATTTGTTTTAATTATTATTATATTATTTTATACTTTTCCCTCTTGGGCCGAATGTTATTTAAAAAATAGATTTGAAATGTATAGAATGTTTAGAATATTTATATTCTATATAGGACACATAGAAAAAGGTTAATTAAATATGAACAATGACATTAATGTTTGATGCAATCCACGTTT
>BMAF01000002.1:946164-1048664 GCA_014132575.2 Gasterosteus nipponicus | reverse complement strand
AGTATATCTGAGTACACTGCTACTACGAGTATATCTGAGTACCTCACGGCTACTACGAGTACATCTGAGTACCTCACGGCTACTACGAGTATATCTGAGTACCTCACGGCTACTACGAGTACATCTGAGTACCTCACGACTACTACGAGTATATCTGAGTACCTCACTGCTACTACTAGTATATCTGAGTACCTCACGGCTACTACGAGTGCCTCCTTGTGGTTTTGTGCCGATACGTCTGCACACAGTGAGTTTACGTGTTGGTCACATGGCGCCGCTGTGTACATCCCCTCAGTGATGAATGCAGTAATAACTACGAGTTCTTTGTGTGTAAACGGATCACCGGAGGGGAAACGCTGGCAGCATCTAAGCGGCGATACGTCTCATTTGGGGAAGTGGAGCCTGACGATGTCATCTTGCATGTGAGGAGCAGCACTTTAAAATTAGCACCCGCAGGGAGTGTTTTTAGAAAGGGGGGGGGGTCAAACCAGAGGGCGTTGAAATGAAACAAACCCGGTGACACATCAATCTGAGCTCAATGAGGTGCGTTTGATTCATCGTCCGACATGTTTTCATACAGGTGTGTGTGGCTTTTATACATTTATACAAGTTAAATGCTGCTTTATTGTGAAAGGGTATCTTTAGTTCAGTATCAGAGTCAATTCAATAAATCCACCAATTTGTCAAAATGTGAAGAAATATATGCTAAAAATGTTCTGTTGCCCACATTTGTTTACCTCCCCAAAGCATTGTGAGAACTCAGTGTTTTATCATCCCCCAACACAAACGAGGACAAAGCCTTGAAGGTCAAAGGTTAGATTTGAAAATGAGTATTTTTGAGGAAATTAGAACAGTCTCTTATGCTTTGCCCAAAGGTTTGTGAACCGGGAATCAAACCCGTGACCTCAGGCCGTCTTAGTTCACACAGCATCTGTACCCGGTACGCGTATTTATACCCAGTACGTGTACACAGATGCGTATCGGGTGGAGAGCGGCTCCGGTGTCGGCCCGTTTTAACAGTGAGGTCAGTGAAGCTCCTTCTCTTCCTCCTCTTCCTCACCAAATATCCATGTGTGTGTTCTACAGTTTGCACAGTGTGATATCGATGACGTACACGTGACACGATACACACGACGTATCAGTGTGTTGCTTCATAACCAACCCGCCGTGCCTGCAATAAACCTGAAACTATCCGACTGCGAGTGTTTTCTCTGCATCCCGCCGCCCCCTGCTGGCTACGGAGGGAACTACTACTAATATATATATACATACATACATACATACATATATATACACACACATGAATCACATGACAAAAACAGTCATTCATTCGTCCTTGTTTATTTAATATATATATATTTATACACAAGCATCAACATATTCTTAATTTAAAGGACAAGTGTCTGTTAAGTCAGAGTCTCTTTGGCACTTGTGGAGGAAGTCTGTAAAACATCTTTTGGAGGACGCCTCGTGGGGGACAGCTTCTGGAAGACACCACCTAGGGGACGCCTTGTGGAGGACGGTTTCTGGATGACAGCTTGCAGATGACATCATATGGAGGACAGCTTCTGGAGGACGCCTCGTGTGTGACGCCTACTGGAGGACAGCTTCTGGAGGACTCCTCGTGGAGGACGTCCTTCAGAGAACACCCTTTGGAGGACGCCTCGTGGAGGACGTCCTTCAGAGAACACCCTTTGGAGGACGCCTCGTGGAGGACTTCCTTCAGAGAACACCCTTTGGAGGACGCCTCGTGGAGGACGTCCTTCAGAGAACACCCTTTGGACGTGGAGGACTTCCTTCAGAGAACACCCTTTGAGGACGCCTCGTGGAGGACGTCCTTCAGAGAACACCCTTTGGAGGACGCCTCGTGGAGGACGTCCTTCAGAGAACACCCTTTGGAGGACGCCTCGCGGAAGACGCCTTCTGGAGGACATCACAGGGAGGACGTCTCGCTGCGTTCGGTGTGGAGCTTCAAACTTACAGTTCCGTTTAATTCACAACGTCCACTTGGTTGAAAGAGCTACATGAACACACACAGGAAGTGACCTCATCCTGAGAGTCTGCGGTGGCGTTCAGCTCAGTCAGATCCTTCCTGGTTCTCCAGAATCGGATCTGAGGACAAAGACGGAGAAGGATGAGCTTGCTTTTCTATATATATCATGTAGCGCCGTTCTGGCAGGAATCCTCCTCGTTTGTTTTGATCCACCAATAGAGAGAAGAACCCTAGAAGAAGAAGTGGCGCTTAATCACTTTTTAATTACACGAAGCTCCTCTGGCTGACTTGACCAGCTGTCTGCACAGAGCAGGTGAACACCCGCCTCCCCCGTCCTCCACCAACCACCAGCCGGCCCCGCCTAGCACGCACTCCCCTCCCCATGTGTGTCACCTGTCAGCGTGCTGCTGATGTTGGGAGGAGACACGCTCAGCACGGCGCTGCCAGATGTTATCCCAGAATGCACCTCTGGACCCCCAACAGAAGGTGAGCTCAGCTCCTGACACACAGACACACAATGAAGATTAAAATGAATACAATTAAAAACTTAAATCTTGTAAATTGTGGGCCAATTTGTGCTTTTAATTTGAAGAACTCCAATGCAGGCATGTACTTCCTGACTGCGTACTACCTTGTCTGTGAAGCCGTCCGTCATTGGCTCTGGCGTTCCCGTGACGACGCCCTCCGACCCCTCAAGGAGACTCGTGGCATCGAGCCTTTCCTCCTGGCTCCGCCCCTCCGTCTCCACAACCAGCTGCGGTTGGCCGAGGGGGTTGCAGGAGGCGTGGTCCGAGGTGACAGTCTGGATGATGACGCCGTCGGCGGAGCAGAGGCCGTCCGTCTGAGAAAAACAAGATGAAACAACCAAAAACAACAACAACAACAACAACAACAGGCGCCTCGCGGCCGACGTGGTGGGAAACCCACCGACAGCCCGTGCAGGATGATGTGCTCCTGCGACGGGGGCGAGGGGCCCGTCGTCAGGGTGACGGTGCCGTTGGCGGCCAAGCTGAGCGGGAGCCCCTGGGCGGTGGTCTGCAGGTAGTAGGTCCCCGGGGTGCCGGTGGGCTGCAGGTGGAACGACTGGCGGGAGCAAGAGACTCGTTCAGACGGATCTCACGTCGGGACCTTTCATACCTGCATCCGTGCGTCTGCCGCTCACCGGCAGTAACTCGAAGGTCTGCAGGGCGCCGGCGTTCAGCGTGATGGCGTCACCGTCGCCGGCCGCCGTCGAGGAGTCTGAAGCTTCGGGAAGAAGCAGACGTGTCAGACAGGAAGTGACAGCTCGGGGAGGAACGGCGGGCGCCGTGGATCCTCACCCAGGTGTGTGATCTGCAGCGGGATCTGCAGCGCCGCCACAGACCCGGGGGCGGGGCCAACGCTCTCGTCCAATCGGGTGAGTCGGATCTGGAGCGAAGAGGAGGAGGAGGAGGAGGGGCTACCTGGTCCGGAGGCCACCTGTGAGGACGCCATCAGCTCTTGGAGACCCTTCAGGAGGACTGAGGACGGGGGGGGGTCATTGATCATCATGGTGTGTGTGCGCGTGTGCGTGTGTGTGTGTGTGTGTGTGTGTGTGTGTGTACCGCTGAAGGGGATCTCCTTGTGATTGGCTACTTGTCTCTTGATGCTCCACCACTTGGATCGCAGCCACTGGGGCGAGCGGACGCTGCTCCACCCGCCCGCCAGGTCCTCCCACTTGATCTCGTTCTCGTCCTCCACCTCCAGCTCCGATATCCTGCAGCACATGATGGAGGTCACACACACACACACACACACACACACACACACACACACGGGGTGGGGGTACCTGCGTACGAGGCCCAGGTCGTCCTCCTTCGTCCACTCGGTGCCCCCGCTGTGCTTCCAGTTCAGGTAGTTGAGCCACTTGGACCGGCACTGCTTCTCTGAGCGCGTGCGGACCTGTTCGGCCACCGTCGCCCAGGACACGCCCCCGGTGACCGCCGACCCCGGCGACGCGCCCGCCATCTCGTACACGACCTCGGCCAGACGCCGCTCCTCCTCCTCGCTCCACTTACCTGTTTGGGGGGTGTTCGGGGGCGGGACATGAGGGCGGGTCCAGACGGACTCTCTGGCCGTAGGTCACGCGGGGGCCTCACCTGTGTTGCAGGTGTCCTTCATCAGGCGGCAGCGGTCTTTGACGGAGGAGGCGCTGCGGCCCAGCGCCCCCCCGATGGTGGCCCAGTCGTTGCCGTGTTTGTCCCTCAGCCTGCAGGAAGGAGCACAGCTTAGAAACGCCGATCTCTCGTCCCTCGGCGCTCCGCGGCGAGTCTCCACTCACGCTTTCAGCTTCTCGATCTCCTCCGCGGTGTACCTGGGGAGAGGGAGGGGGCGGGTTAGTGCGGCCGGTGACCAGAGAGGGTGTGTCTGCCCCCAGGGGACTCACTTCCCCACGTGGTTCCGGTTGTCGTACATCCGGAGAACCCGGCGGTACACGGCGAACAGCGGGCGGTTGAGGCCGAGCGCCACGGAGCGGTAGAAGTCCTTCCTCTCCTCCTTGGACATCTCAAAGATGATCTCGGCCGGGTCGTCGATGCCCCGCCCCTGAAGAGAGAGGCCGGTTAGCCGGTTAGCCGGTTAGCTGGCGCTTAGCGGAGGAGAGACGCAGACAGGAAGTGACCAACCTTCACGTAGTGATCGATGTTGCTCATCAGGAGGTTGATCTCCTCTTTGGACCACATGCCCTGTTTCCACTTGTGACCTGGAGGACGACCACACGCTATGAATATGAGACTGATGCCGCAGGGGGAGGAGCCTGCTGAGAATAGGGGTGTACCTTTGTTGGCCAGCGTGTCCTTGTCTTCTTTGGTGGTGAACCAGGCCTGACTGACAGGGGCCACGCCGGACTTCTGATCGGCGTCCTCGTCCATCTGCACACGACAAGAGCACAAACACACGAGCTGTGATACACAAACTGGAAGCAGTGTGTAGGTCAGTGGGTGCGCGTCCTCCGTTAGCCAATCAAATCCCGCAGTGCGTTGTCATCCACTCATCTCATTCAAGGCTCCTACAAAGAACCTTCATCTCTGGGGGGTTCTGGCGCCCCCTGTGGAGCGGCGTGGTAGTGTCGCGGCTCAGATCTTTCCACGGTGGACCTGCAGGGCTTCCCCGACGAGGAGCACTAAGGAGACACTCCGGAGGACCAGAAAGAGGAGCCGTGTCCGCACCTGAATCCGAGCGACTCCGTCCTCGGAGAGATCCCCGTCCGCCGAGGCCGTCATGGTCACCTCGAAGCCTTCGTCGCTCGCCGACACTGCGGGGCAAGAGAACCGTTAGCGGCTGAGCGTCGACGGGACCCTCGCTGGCCGAGAGGCCCCGCTGTGGTTTGAGGGGACGTCGGTGAGGTGGGAGGAGTCTCACTCGGTAGGGTGACGGCGGAGAACTGAGGCGCCACCGAGTCGCCCTGGTCCTCAGCAGAGAGGCGGAGCTTCTTCTGGAAAGGCTCCGAGTCCTCGTCTCTACGCACACACACACACACACACACACACACACACACACGCACAACTTACTGTAACTATTAAGTGAAAAATCTACTCATCACAACCCATTTGTCCTCATTATAAATAAAGAAAATCAAATAAAAAGAATTCTTACAATTACAATTTTAAAAAATGGGAGGACAAAGAGATGATTAG
The DNA here is from genome assembly GCA_014132575.2 of Gasterosteus nipponicus. Taxonomy (NCBI): domain Eukaryota; kingdom Metazoa; phylum Chordata; class Actinopteri; order Perciformes; family Gasterosteidae; genus Gasterosteus; species Gasterosteus nipponicus. The sequence continues at coordinate 1,043,018 of BMAF01000002.1, read as the reverse complement.
AAGGAGAAAATGAATATTCTCTGAGATTGAATTGTAATTTTAACGATCGAGTGTGTTTTGATGTTATTTTATGAACATGAGAACATGTATCTTAAATGTGAACTCAAATCTGAGACGTGAGACGTTTTTTTTCTAGCAAATTTACACTCGTCACAATGTCACAGAGCACCAAGTGTCGTCTTCTCCCCCAGCTGGGGCTGTTAGTCCATTATTAGTTGTGCCCACGCCGGCCTCTGAGCCGATGGGTTCCCGACGCGGTCCTGACGGAGGCGCTATTGATCGGGTACCCACCGAGGGGGGGGCCGGGCAGGACGAGGCTCCCTTGGCCCTCCTGAGTCGGGTTGACGGACTCGGCGGCTTCGTCCTCGTCCTCTGAACTCATCGTCCGCCGGCTGAGGAATCGAACACACACACCGCTCTCTGCCTCATGGGTACCTTTCAAATAGCAGCGCGTTGTTAATATTTTCATTCTCTAGTAAGAAATGAATGCAGTGATTAGCTTCGAGCATGACACAGCAAAGTGGTTATTTTAAGGAATATGAACCGATTAAATATTTACTCATGAATGAAATTATGAATGAGTGAAACCAGGCATTGTTTTTTTTAAACTATTTTATTCAAATGGTCATATATGTTTATTTAATTAAAGTAATAAATATTATGTTTATCTTAGTTATGAAGTTTTATAAAGTAATTATAGTGTCAAATGTAGAGTGTCTCTCATTGAAGTACAGCTTGTCAAAGTAACTTCATGATGCCACCACAGAAAAACACAAAATTGTTTATTGTTTGTTCGGTCACTTGCTAAAAAAAATCCTCCCGAACTCCCTTAACAAACAAGACGGGATCCACAAACATGGACGTTATTTCAGTAGAAATGTGTATTTCTGTCCAGCTGAACAACGGGTGCAATTTGTCCAAAATGAGTCAAACGTGTGGCCCGCGGGCCTGTTAGCGGCCACGCGCACTTCAGCTGCAGCGCGAGATAAGAAGCGGGTTTGTTGACCAGGACGCAGAATGTGCGTGTTTTTACATGGAGTCCGGCACAGTGACCCACGGGTCGCTACTCGGACCTCCGTCGAAGCCGCGGGGCCGATGGGGGGGATGTAAACACTCACTGGGGCGTCATAACACAAATACACGGCGCGTCCACGCATTTTTTTTTTTACGTGAAGTTTTAACGTTAAATCGCGTTGCCAGGAGACGGAGGGCATCCGCGCCATTCGGTGTGGAGCTCTGGTGCTAACCCGTTAGCATCGTCCGAGCTAACCGGCTAAATGAAAGACAGAAACATCTCCGGCGCCATGTTCGCCGACAAGATGCGGCCCGTGGCGTCCACTCGGCTCCTCCGACGGTTCGGCCGCCGTTCGTCCGCCCGCGGGCAGAACGCTCGGCCCGCGCCGCCCCGCCGGAGCCCGACCAGCAAACAGAAAGTGAATTTTACGTTTGATTCGGCTACTTACTTCCTGTTTTCGGTCCGGGGACTTGCGAGTTACCAGGATGAAGGTAAGTGCCAGGATGGAGGATCGGCCGAGGCCCGCGGGGTTGCCACATCGGATCGGTGTCCGTAAAACTGGAGGTTCGTACGAGTAATGCATCTTTAGGGTTATTAGGAAAATGGGATATTAACACGAAATTAATCAATTTGATTGTTGCACAAAAGCTCCGCTCCAATAGAAGAGAAACGCCTACAAGCTGTGTTAGATATGCTATAATAGTTATTCTTTATATATAATCACTGTTTGTGTTATTTCATATGTATGTATATATATATAACATTTTATTCCACTGTACACTGTTTTTGTTTTTTATTTTATCACCACTATTTATTCACAAAACAACAGACTATTTCAGACTGCAGGTCAACTGAGTTTTCAGTTTGATTTCATAAACTCACATTTCCACATGAGATAGCTCACATTCATTCATAACATTCTTAGAAATTAATAAAAAATAAAATAAAAATCTCGAGAATGGAAACCTGAAAGATTTAGGGACGTATAGTTCCTATAAAGTATATAATAAGTATTTTGAAAACAATATATTTTCAACAAGTAATACATTGAAGTTAGGTACTGGGTGTACTAATACTTTATAACATACTATTTATAGTTATTTTAATGTAAATAATGGAGATAACACATACAATACAATGCTTTATGAACTTCATACAATTCTTCTATTTTAAATTACATTAAAAAAGTCACATTCCCGAAGTTAATTTAAGTTGAAAACCTACTTACTTGTAATTATTTACAAGAGAAGTTGTGTCAAACCTGGCAACCACAGTCTCCACTATAAAATCTCTCCGGTTAACAACCTTACTGTTTGTTTGTTTTTCAATGGAATAACGTCAAATAGATATTGAAATTCTACATTTATATTGAATATGTTTGGAGCCTTTTCTTAACAATGTCCTTTGGCGACTTTCTGTACGTAAAAGACGGTCGATTTGTTAAATGGATAATAGTTCCGCTCTTGTATCTGCCGGACCAATATCAGCGACGAACCAAACGTTCAAGCTGCAAAAATCGAAATCAAACATTTGAACGAATCTACGGCCGAAAAAATGTCGGAACAACCAGTGAGAGTGTGAGTTTACTTCATGAACACTTCATCCATGTTTCCATCCCGTAAACGTTGATGAGTCCCAGCGAGCATTTTGGGGTTAAAAGACGTTTAAAGACGTCTGTGGCCGACGCGAAATCACGTTGAAAACTGGTGCAAACATAGACGTGTTTTCAACGTCCAAGAAAAGACTTTCACTTTCAAACCAATTTGCAACGTCGGCCGTAGACTTCTTTAAACGTCTTTTCGACCAGAAGCTGCTGCGTTACGTTACGGATTAGTAACAAATTGACGTTTTTTTTGCACGTCGATGTTTCACCCACATTTTCGCCGGTTGAGCCCGAATTCAACGTGGAAATGACGCCTTGTGCTCACTGGGGGAGAAGAACGAATGTGTGTTTTATTTCTCAATGTGAAGAAAACGCTCTGAAACATTGATCGAACTGAAACAATGACGCCGAAGCTCCGCTGGACGAGATGAATCATTCAACGTGTTTCATCTGCACGCGCGTCTATTACGTCATGAACGCGCGCACTCTTCTGTTACTCCTGATGCTTTTAATGTGACACTAACAATGTTCTGTTACGTCTCCTGAACAAACTAAAGTGTCACTGAGGCCCGAGGAGTCTTTAAAGGAGCCGTCTGTCGCTGCCATGTTGGCTCAGTCTCCCTGCCGTAGTTGAATTTGTGTGTGTGTGTGTGTGTGTGTGTGTGTGTGTGTGGGCGCAGGTTGGCGTGCGGAGACGTCGGGGGCCGGCTGAGCGCCCTGTTCACCCGTGTGCAGAGCATCCAGAAGAAGGCGGGCCCGTTCGATGTGAGCCGCGGGGACGTTGGACATGGGGGACGCCTGTACGGGTGCAGGAAGGCGGCGGTTCTGATTCCAGCGCTGTGATTTTGTTCCCTGGCAGCTGCTGCTGTGCGTCGGCGAGTTCTTCGGGGCGACGCCGGAGGCCGAGGCCGAGTGGCAGCAGTACAAAACCGGAGCCAAGAAAGGTACGAACATCCGGGCACAAAAAAGCTGCACCACTTTCTACTCTCCCTTTTTGGAGGAATGATTTCTTATTTAAGCGGTGAAAACTCTTCCCTCTGATTGGCTGATGAGGGAATCCGTCTTCCCCTCCTCGGGCCTCTTCAGCTCCCGTCCACACCTACGTCCTGGGGGCGGCGAGCCAGGAGACGGTGCGCAGCTTCCCCGGCGCCGAAGGCTGCGAGCTGGCCGAAAACATCACGTACCTGGGTAAGCCTCTGGAACACCGCGGGGGGGCTCCGCGTCCATCCATTGCCCCCATCAAACATCTGTGCGTCTGCAGGGCGGCGCGGCGTGTTCACGGGCGTGTCGGGGTTACAGATCGCCTACGTCAGTGGGCGCGAGGCCCTGCAGGAGCCAGCCCCCGCCCACTGCTTCACCTCCAAAGACCTGTCGGCGCTCGTGGCCCCGCTGACCAGCGGCTCCAAGTTCAGAGGGGTGGACGTGCTGCTGACGTGCCAGTGGCCCCGGGGGGTGTGGCAGTACGGGAACGCGCCGGTAACCTCCGCTCACGTTGCCGCTGTTGCTCGCTTTCTTTGTCCTTACAAAAGTGTTTCTACCTCGGCGATGAGGAAGGTCCAATTGTTGGTAAATCTTTCTTAAATTTACTTTTGGGACTGCAAAACAATTCCATGTTAATTTATCTTAATATAAATTCAATAAATTGTTCTAAATTAGATTTCATATTCATGGATTTATTGAAGAATGTGAAGAACATGTTCAATAGTTTTGTGTCGACAGGTCAAATTCCCACTTAAAATACCTTTTTAAAAAGTGTGTGTGTTTTGCAGGAAGTGAACACGAAGGCCTGCGGCAGCGGCGCCGTCGCCGAGCTCGCCGACCACCTGAAGCCGCGATACCACTTTGCCGCACTAGAGGGCGCTCACTACGAGAGACTCCCCTACAGGTAGGGCCACTCACCTGGAGGTGGATCAGCAGGTTCAAATGTCCAATAATATGAGTAACATTTTTAACATCTAATGAAACGTGAGAGTCAAACCGCAGAGATCCGATTCCGAGTAAAGAGAAGAATAAAAGGTTTCCCTGTTTTCCTCTGAAAGGAGCAATTTGAGGTTAATGTCTCATCAAACTCTGGATGTTATTGTTATATTTTTGTTTGGACTGTTTATATTTATTTGCTAAATGAGTATGTGATTAGATTTTCACCTCAGACATAACAGACAGTTAGGTGAGAAGTTTTTATATTAGTGATCTCATTTTTAATTAATTGTAATAATACATTCTTTAAAAAATCACATCTTGCAGTAAGTGCTTGTTGAATTTGGGAAATTATTATAATTCTAAATTATTTTAAATAAAAAATAAAGTGTGATTGTATAAATTAACGTTTATATATATATTATTATTTTAAATATAAAAAATAATAAATGTGTGATTGTATAAACATACATACATACATACGTTTATATATATAAACTAAATATTTTGTCACACATTTTTCAAGGTTTTCAAGATACCTTTTTTTATTTCCCTGAAAAAAAACTAATATATTAGTTTTTTCTGAAAATCTTGAAAGGGACAAAAATATTTAGTTTGGTTTAATTATTTGTTCATGGTTTTCTGGTAAATTACCCCAGAAATACTGGTACATTTCAGAGTGTTTCACTTGTAAATGGGGAAAAATGCATTTAAATATGGGATTTAATTTTTTGCAAATCTGGTAATTTTCAGGACATCTTGATGAAAAGAATGTTTCTTCTGCAAATAAACGATATTGTAATATTCATAATAAATCGTTTATTATCTGATTATAGCCCTCCGTTCATAAGTGTTCCTCTTGGTGTTTTCCAGGAATCATGTGATTCTCCAGGAGAACGCTCAACACGTGAGCCGCTTCATCGCGCTCGCCGCCGTCAACAACCCCGCCAAGAAGAAGGTGTGTCTGCCTGGAAAGACACGCGTCTCATGACGGCAGAACCTGCTTGAGACTTTCCACGTTTTTAAGTCAGACTTCAAAAACCTCTGCCGCCCAACGTGTGTCACCACCTCATCCTGACCCGTCTGTCTGTCCGCCTCTCTGCAGTATTTGTACGCCTTCAACATCGTCCCGATGAAGACCATGGATCCTTCAGAGCTGGTGAAGCAGCCGCAGGACGTCACAGAAAACCCCTACAGGCGCTCCACCAAGGAGAGGGCGGAGCGACTGAAGACGAGCCTCAGCTCCACCCAGGAGGAGGTACAGAGAGACTCTGTGTTCCATGTCAGCCACATTGTTTCTTGTATTACATTCATAAGTTGTATACGTGTCGCAGCAGTCCAGCTGAACTCAAAGATGAGCTGATTAGAGTTTGATGGTCACCGTGACAACAACACTTCTCTGACCACAACTGTGCCCATTATTTTGAAAATCGTCCTTCCTGTTTGTCCGTTCAGGAGCCGGTCAATCAGTTCTTCTTTGACCTGAGTAAGAAGCCGGGGGCGGGGTTTAGAGGCCGCGGAAGGAAGCGATCCTCAGACGGCGAAGGAGGACGAGATGGGCGTCCCGATGGACAAAACAAGCAGCCCCGCAGGCCCCGTGAGTCGCCCCCCCCCCTTATGTGATTTTCTTAGTTACTTTAATGTATTTTGCATCCTTAAACTTTATTCAAACCAATAGGGTGGTGGAACATTGCAGCAGTGTTGATGTAATACTCATCTCAGCCACAAGGGGCTCAAGTCACCCGTTTTAAAGTTAAACTATTTTATCTGCTTACATTAACAAAGTTACATTAATATGAAGATATACTTACACGTCTGAGATGTACTAATATTTATCTCCCGCCTCATTTAGTTTCCTTTTAATATAAAAGGGTTTTGTTTGAGACTTCTACTTCTTGTTGCCGTGTGCAGCTCAGGCATCTGGTCCCTGCTGGTTCTGCCTGGCCAGTCCTCAGGTGGAGAAACACCTGGTCATCAGCATCGGCACCCACGTGAGTTCACACCTGAGATGTTTGTGAGCGGATCCGAGGGAGGAGAGCGAGGCTGAGCCCTTGGTTTGTTTGTTCCAGTGTTACCTGGCTCTGGCCAAAGGCAGCCTGACCGCTCGGCACATGCTGATCCTCCCCATCGGCCACTACCAGTCGGTGGTGGAGCTGGGCTCCGAGGTTCTGGAGGAGATGGAGCGCTACAAGGCGGCGCTGAAGAGCTTCTACCAGAGCCGAGGAGAGCGTTGCGTGCTGTTTGAGAGGAACTACAGGAGCCAACACCTGCAGCTGCAGGGTGTGTGTGTGTGTTGGGGGGGCTCGCAATAAGCTGCTAGATGAACATTCACAGGAAGCTTCATCCCACCATGATCCGATCCTCCGGATGTAGTCTGTGTGCTGCGTTGCTCAAACTGGCAGGTGTCTCCATTATTTTGTACACCCCGCACGTTCAGGTGGTCCCGGTACCGCTGGCCCGCTGCACCACGGAGGACATCAAGGAGGCCTTCATGGTGCAGGCCCAGGAGCAACAGATGGAGCTGATGGAGATCCCTGAGCACACCGACCTCAAACAGGTGAACACCCCCCCCACACACACACACACACACACACACCTGGATCCCACAGCAGAGTCTGAGGTTACTGTGTCTGGGCTCAGATTGCTCCTCCTGGGACACCGTACTTCTACGTGGAGCTGGACTCGGGAGAGAAGCTCTACTACCGCATCCAGAAGCACTTCCCCCTGCAGTTTGGAAGGTGAGACCTTCTTCACCTACCTCCAAAATACCATCTGAAACGTGTAGTACACATCTGGGGCGTCTGGTGTGTGTGTGTGTGTGTGTGTGTGATTTTTATGTGCGTGTGTGTGTGCATGTAGGGAGGTCCTGGCCAGCGAGGTGTTGCTGAACATCCCGACTCGAGCCGACTGGAGGGAGTGCAAACAGAGCAGAGAGGAGGAGGAGGACAGCTGCAAGCAGCTGAGGGACGACTTCCAGCCCTACGACTTCGCCTGGGAGGACTGACACGCACACACACACCAACACACACACTTTCTACGGAATCGTCTGTATTTAACGACTGTTTTGCATCGTCTCGCCCCGCTGCGCTATGATTAGCTAGTACTGCTGAGATTTTGTGATGTAATTGGTTGATTTGTGTGTGAACACATTAAGTTTGTATTTTGTAAAAGAGCTCCAATTAAACTCTTATTTTGTGTTTCTTAATTCATGTTATTCATTATTAGCATTTAGTTCAGAAACTTTTTTTGTCTTAAGATTGAAGCGTGGAATGGAAAATATCTGATGACCTCAGTCAAAGTCCCACTGACAGTTGTAACAATTATAATACTTAAATACCTTTTCCTATACGTTTTCAAAGTACAAAAATGTATGTATTTTGTTTAAATTTTCTATGCACATTTGCGATCATGTATTTCTGTTGTTTGTCATTCGTCTGTATAAAATCGTTTAAGGGGGTTGAGGTGGGAAACCAGCACTGCGCATGCGCAGCTAGAGCGTAAGAAATCAAGAGCGCCGCGTGGCGGTGTCGTCATTAAGCTGACGTGTTATTTGAAACTTACGATCAAAAAGTTTGATACTGCTAGAACCAACCGGTCAGTTAAACAAAGAGCACGGTTAGTTAGCTAGCTTCAACTGTACGTTAGCGTTAGCTAGCTTCAACTGTAGGTTAGCGTTAGCTAGCTGCTTCAACTGAAGGTTAGCGTTAGCTAGCTTCAACCGTACATTAGCGTTAGCGTTAGCTAGCTTCAACCGTACATTAGCGTTAGCGTTAGCTAGCTTCAACTGCAGGTTAGCGTTAGCCAGCTTTGCGGTGAAACACGGCGAACAGTAGCGGAGCGTGACGTCACATTCAAACAACGGGGAACCAGCAGCGACCTGCGGAGGACGCGTGAGTCTACGGTCGCCTCACATGTGTAAAGTTAAACTGAACTTCTCCACTTATCTCTTAAAAAAACAGTAAGGCCATTAAGCATCGCAGTTAGCGCTCGCGGGAACTTCAAAATAAGAGCCTCGTTCCAGTAATACACACTGTAATCATATATCGCCAATTACCAATAAATGTAAGTAAAGGAGTGAACAAAATTTATACATTTTATGAATAACTTTAAAAACTAAGAATAACAGCATTCAAACTGTCACAACAATCACTTTTATTGAACACACTGCAGCCTTTAAAATGGACCGGGAAGTGGAATAAACACTCAAAAGCGTTTAAACTAGAACTAAACATCATAACTTGATTGCATCATGACCTTCTTCAGATTCAGCTTCGTGTTCCTAATAAACATGTTCTTCGTAGACCGTGTCCTGGTGTGGAGGCTGGCGTTAAGCAGTACATTCACTCAGGTTCTTTACTCTCGTATTTCTCTGCTAACGTACTCACTTTTTGGCAGAACATGGGGTACTGTAAGTACACAACTAAACATGCATGGACATTTTTGTATACTGTAGTATTGGTACTTTTACTATTAAGATGGCCTTCACTGTTTTAATGGTACAACTTGATTGTTTTATGGTATTTTCCTTTTAAATTTGGTTTTACTGCATTTTACGTGCCCGCTGCTTATGAGTCTGGTGTTAATTTTGCTGTGTATGAACATTATCTCCGGTCTAAGGTGCATTTCCTTCTGTGATGTGTTGGTACCCGAAGCAGGAAGCAGAAGTCTTCTGAAATCCATCTGGATGATCAGGACTCGTCCCGCGAGCAGCACCTGCACATTTGGATGTTGTTATTTCGACACTTGGCCCTCTTAAAAGTTCAGCGTTAAAGTCCGTCCCTACGTTGTGTTAAACATCTCATTCCTCAAAGTCCTCCCGAATACTTTCATAAAGTTCCATAAACCTGTCAGGCAATATGAAGACAACGCCTCGAAACAAGCTAAATATTTAAGGTTGTGAATGTCTATTTCCCAGAGTGTGTATGAGAGGCATGAACGCTGATGAATCTGTGGATGTTTGTTAACGGGAATAAAAGCAACAGATGATAAGAGAAGACATTCCTCTGGACTGGTACCTCTGGCTGAGCTGGAAGCGGCGTTGCTCCTCACGCGAACTCCTGCGCCTCTTCATCCTCAAACGTCTCCATTTGAACAATTTTAATTCCATCCGTGGATGTTTGCAGTTCTGTCAGTGGCAGAAGGTGAATGTTTTAACCAATATGTTCCTCTCTTTAGCTAACCAATCGATAGCATCGGTATTATCTATCCATCAGGTGACCTTTTGCTTTGATTTCAACCATTTATATATATTTGATCGACTCTTTTCAGTATTTAAATCTGTTTGAATAATTTACTATTTAAACTTTCTTTTTGTATCGATATTTTTCAACTTTTTATCTCTTTGAGCCGACAGGTTGATCCGTTCATCCATTACTGTATATTTAGCTGTTAGCTCATCCGTTTGGATCTCTGGGGGGGGGTCAGACCCCAGCCAAATGAATACAGGTCTAAGTAGTGTTTTAAATGACGTATCTCCGTGGGGGGGTTGGTGCTCTGAGCCCGGGGGTCCCAGATGAAGCTCCGGGCCTCTTTCTGGCGCCCACACAGGAAGCAGCCGGCCCTGACCGCTGCTCTGTGATCAGATTAGGACGGCGTCTTTCCAGCGCTTCGGTCCGCCGGCTGCTGTTTATTGGCTCATCTGGATCTTCCTCCCGTTGATGCATAAACTGATACGTGGGTCGGCCATTAAATATGACACATTATTGTTGCTTTAGTGAGTCTCATTCGAGATGTTTCTTGGCCTTTAGCACATACATGAGCTGACATTTCGTCATGCTATGGCTGGACCAAGGTTTTTAATAATTACGGCCATTACATGTGAGAGCACAGACATTATTAATGACTGCTGATGATTAGTGTTTCTGTCGTTAGCATGCTAACATGAGCTAATGGCCCAAACAAAGCCACGTAGAATTACAGAGGACGTCACCATGGGAAGCTTTTACGTTTCCAAACGTCAATGAGTTTTTGTAACATTCCTTCATATTCTTGTATAAACACCTTGGATTCGGAGCGCCGCCCAATACACAAACATTTATTATACAAATAGGTTTCCAACAGCTGTTTGCCGCTCGCCACCCGGGAGGCTGGACCGCCCCGGCAAGAGAAACACGGGCACCTTTTTTATTAATATGGCGGAATGTTTGGAGATTAAAGAGCCCGGCAGGTAGTGAGCCACCTGCTGTCAGCGCTACAAGGACCCCTTTGTGTACCCCCCCAACACGTCAAACCAACGACGTTGATTCCTCCTGCCTCTTCCGTGTCCCTCATAAACATGCTAACACGTGACATGTGACCAACGAAAGGACTTCTACCTTTCACCACTAGGAAAAAGCATAAATACCACATGAAAAAACACTCCATTACAAAGAAATCATGAAAATGTCGCTGTGATAATGTACATAATATGTTTATTTACTAATTGTCATGACAGCAAATGGACACCTTGTGTGCTACATTGGATTAGTGATGAGTAAATGTAGTGAGGAAAGTCCCAAAGTCCCAAATGTCCCTCCGAGGTGCTCTGAAGCCGCACTGGTCCCTGGCTGCGTTCCTCTCCAGTAAACTCAGTGTTTGACGGCCGATCGCAGGCGAAATGTGGGAAACGAGTCGGCGGTGATGTGACGGGAGATAGACGCCACTTAAATCCTCCCGAAACAGGAAGAGGCGCCGCCCCGGCGTCGTGATGATGAAAGCAGCTCCCCTTTGAAAACACATTCATCCACACTTCCTGCCCCCAACGGCACACTTCCTCTCCACAATCTCCTGCATTCAGCTCTCCGATGGGTCCGCGGCGCCGTGGACAATGTGATTGATTGTCATAAATTGATGGAAATTCCCTCCACGCTGGATTCCGTGAGAGAAAGGAAAACTTTCTGCTGTTTGAGTGGTTTATTTTAGCCACTGATTCCAGCTCATTTCCCTCCTTTTCTTACTAATCTGTCGGATGCAAACGTGCCCAAACAACAGGGAAAAGAACCGCCGGGAGACCCAGACCCCCTAAACGCTTCCCACGGGCCTGAAGGAGTACGGCACAATACCCAACGGGATTCCGTCCTACTTCTATTTGGAGGAAACTGCAACTCCCATGATGCCCGAATGTGTAGATGAGCAGCTGATCAACACGTTGACGCGTTCCACAGGAAAGGTAATAATATGTAATAAGTAGCTTATATATTCAAACAGCCACACGTCGTGTGAGGAAACGCAGCCGTGTTACAGAATCCATCGGCACGTCTGCTGGTTGGTCTCTGGAGAAGATGACCCCCACAGAGCCCCATGTAAAGCAACAGGTGCTGGTTCACACACTCATTGTTCTTCATATCAAAGCAACAGTTGAATGTCTGACATTACATTTTGTGATGGCTCTCTGGAAGCCAAAGTGAGCAAATAATCACGTGTGTTAAATCAAAATAAATACACTGTTGCCACTTTAATTATCCTCCATGAATAATAAATAAACATCTGTTGCGGCTGTAGTACCTTTGTGTGACTGAAACATCTGCATGTCTGACAGGTGTGTTTTAACTCTTCGTGAGACTCTTGACACATCAAATCTCCCTGAGGGTCCCTGAGAAACCCTCAGAGCCCGTAGTTTACGATCATACCTCCCCTCGCCGATGCGTTGGTCTTCTGGGGGCTCCTCGTGGAGGGGGGGGCTCCTCAGGACGCGAGCGGGATGTGCGTGCTGTTTCCCGGGGGCGGGTCGGAGAGGCGCGGCGCCTGCAGGCGGGACAGCAGCGTGGAGCGCCGCAGGCTGCTGTCCGAGTCCTGCAGGCGCATCGTGCCGGCGAGCCGGCGGCAGCACGGGAGGTCCGACAGCAGGTGGCCGCTGAACACCATGTAGATCCAGGGGTTGCAGCAGCTGTTAAGGCTGGCCAGCAGGGCGGTGAGCGTCACCGTGGTGCTCTCCGAGTCTGCAGGGGGACGAGCGCGCGCGCACACACGCACGCACCCGCACACACAGACCGTGTTAATCAGTATCACTAATCTACAAAACATAAATAGAGCACTTTTGTTTTTGTCAATTATTTCTGCATTTGTACAAAAAACAGCAACTTTGAACATTTCAGCGGTTTTTGACACAAAATATTTGACAACGTCTGCGCTCCACGTGGCTGCCCCCTCACCTGCGAAGGAGAAGCTCTTGTCCCACACGGACCACATCTGCACGGTGAAGAACGGCGCCCAGCACACCACGTACGCCAGCACGATCACGAACGTCATCTTCACCGTGCGTAATTTGGCGCGCGAGATGTTGCCCACGCCGCTCACCGAGCTGCGGCTCAGGGCCCCGGTCCCGGGGGCCTCCGCGGGCCTCCTCCGGGTCTTGTACTTGAGGTTCCTCCAGATGGTGCGGCAGATGAGCCCGTAGCAGAACACGAGCACGGCCGCCGGCACGAGGAAGATCCCGACCGTCATCCAGGTGATGTAGGCGCGCAGCCCCCACGGCTCCACGAAGTGGCCCCAGCAGTCGTAGACGCCCGAGCCCGGGTGCACCTCGCTCAGGGAGAAGATGAAGTACTGCGGGAGGCTGAGCGCCAGGCTGCACGCCCAGCTGGAGCCGATCATCACGTGCGCACGGCGCGTGGGCTGCTGCAGCGTCTGCAGCGGGTGGCAGATGGCGATGTAGCGGTCCACGGTCATCATCACCATCATGTAGGTGGAGGCGAACATGCCCATCACCTGCAGGTGCTTCACCACGCGGCACAGCGCGTCCGGCCCCGAGAAGCGGAAGGTGACCTCCCAGCACAGCTGCGGCAGCACCTGGAAGAAGGCCACCACCAGGTCCGCGAGGCTCAGGTGCCTCATGAACAGGTGCACGCGCGACGGCTTCCTGCGGGTCCTGCGCATGGCCAGCAGCACGCTGACGTTGCCCGCCACCGCCGCCACGAACGCGACGCTGAGGACGGTGATCTCCAGCTTAGCCACCTCCTCGTTCCGCCCGAACGGGTCGGTGCCGTTCCCCCCGCCGAGGGCCCCGGGCCCCTCGCTACAGTCCCCTCCCGTGGCGTTGCAGGAGCTCTCCGAGGGGAACAGCATGGTGGCGCACGGAGCTCTGGGGTGCACGCCCGTGCGCTCCCGTCGGTACCGGAACACCGTGGCGGTCCAAGTCCTCGGTCACCCCGACGTGAGAGAAACCCGGTCCGACGTCACACCGAATAAACATTGAATCCACAGGTTCCGTCCCGCCAGGTTCGAGCCCGAGCTCCACTGCTGCGGATCCTGCTTCTTTTAAAGGCTCCTACCCGCCCTCCCTCCTCTTCCTCTTCCTCTTCCCCTTCCCCTCCCACCACGCGCACACGCACACATACCACAACCTCTCACGCGCACTTTCCCCACATGAAGTGAAGCCTGAAAGCTGTCAGGAAAAAGAGTACTTTTAACCCTGAATCTAAATTAAACACATTTATACTTTCACTCGTGTGTGTTTTAACTTTATTTAGATTAAAATGTATTCAACTATTTTTATGTAATTTACTTAAATCACCAAAAGTTACATCAAGAAAAGATTTGAGAGAATTTACTATTAAAGAATCTTATTTTTTGGGGGGTTCAGCTGATCAATTAATCAGCTTCTAAATTCCACAGCAGACTCGTTGATGAAGGAACATTCAGGATGCATCTCATTAGCATCAAATTACCGCCCTCAGGCAAATATTGATTTAACCTTCTCTCCATTCTGCCCGTGTGTGTGTGTGTGTGTGTGTGTGTGTGTGTGTGTGTGTTTACGTGGTGATAACCTGATAACCTCGGAGGCGGAGCTTGTTTTTTTAGCATTGAGACAAACTGTTGAGAGAGAAGTGGAGAACCGTCCAACGCCATCGTGCAGTTCTCCCCTGAAGAAGCCCTTTCAAAGACCTTCTTTCCTCTTATCTACTCGAAAGGCCCATTTGGGAATCCGTCTGTAGCCACATTAAGACCAATTAAAAGTGTGCAGAAAGACTGCCGATCTACGGCGTTCACACCTGTAGTCCACTGACCAATGGCCGTCGTCAAGGTGACTCTTTAAAAGGCGCCTACGCGCTGCACCTTCCCATCAGCTGCCGTGAAAAGTTTCTCCGTTGTGCTGCTGAAGCTTCGCGTCTCATGAGACCTCGTCCCCAGACGCGTGACGCCCTACGAGGCCTCCACGTAGCATCTTAATGTGCAATCTATATGCATGGCGTGTGGGGGGGGTCCTCATGCCGCTGTGCCGCCGTTACATAACGTGTCCTGATTAAACAGTTGGGAGCCAAAGATTGATGACGGTAATGAAGCCATATTAAATATCCACAACTTTATTTAACAGGTTGTGTCTCCAAATTGAATCCACAGGTCCACTTGGTTTGGCTTCATTCAACAGGCAAAGACAAAAAATCAGCTCAAAAAGCACATTTCTATATTTCAATATTTTATAGTTTTTTACTCCCGTTTTCAAATAGATCATCTTGTAAAGTTTTTTACTTAATTTAAGAGGGTACAATCCATAAATCTGGAAATACTGTCAACAGACAAAATCAAATCCATTTCCTCCATGTTTTAATAACAAATGTAGTATGAGAGTGTGTGAATGAAGTGTGAACAAACCTCCAGAGCAGAGGAGTTAAGCTGTAAAGTCGCTGATGTAAGAGCTCCTGAAGGAGGATTCTGGATCAGAGCGTGAGAACTGAGAACAAACTCATTTTAAGGAGAGAAGTTTAGTCCATGACGACAAGAACAGAAGAACGTCAAAGAATGAACGAGTAAACATCAACCTCAGCAGCTCATCACCACATTTACAGGAGCGTTATGAGCTTTCTCAAATGTAATTTTGAATATGCAAATTCGTTGTTAAGTAATGGTAACTCTTTGAATTTAGCAGAAATCTAAAGTAGCAAACAGACAAACAATGTAATGTGTATTTGGGATGTTTTTCTTCTCACCGCTCTGAAATAAGACATAAGACAAGAAAAACCCTAAAAAGACTAAAACCAAATGAAAACTGTCTGTCGAAATAAAGCTATTGTCAAAGATATTCCACCCTGTGAAGGATTATTATGAACATTTATTGTTTTAGCAGAATAACTCGTCATTAATTGTTCAGCTGTGCTTGTGAGCTCCTCCATCTCTACGTCTCCAGGCACAGATCAGAACTTGATCTTTGGTCCTGAGCTTCAACACCAGCAGCACATCACACGTGAATCAGCTTTAATTCACCTGTGTTGTCTCCCCGGGTTCTGTTCGGTCCATTCAGCGCTCGCGTCATCCAACACTGAGTCCTCGGAGGGCAAATAAAGCAGAACTCGAGCGGATATGAAGGGAGCAGCCACAGAGACCTCAAAGTAACAAAACACATCTACGTTCTACACTTAAAATCAAGTATCCAAAGTAACAGAACCCAAGATAAAGCTTGAAAATGGTCCAAAGAGATTTTAATTAATTAAACTCATGTTTTATGTATTTTGTTGAGTTGTTCCAAATATTTCCAGCAGTTTACAAACAAGACCAATCTGTCATTTTATTTCTCTTCCGTACTGTACCTTTAAGGACGAGGTGTATACGTACTGTACCTTTAAGGACGAGGTGTATACGTACTGTACCTTTAAGGACGAGGTGTATACGCACTGTACCTTTAAGGACGAGGTGTATCGTACTGTACCTTTAAGGACGAGGTGTACTGTACCTTGGGACGAGGTGTATTACTGTACCTTTAAGGACGAGGTGTATACGTACTGTACCTTTAAGGACGAGGTGTATACATACGAGGTGTATAATACTGTACCTTTAAGGACAAGGTGTATACGTACTGTACCTTTAAGGACGAGGTGTATACGTACTGTACCTTTAAGGACGAGGTGTATACGTACTGTACCTTTAAGGACGAGGTGTATACGTACTGTACCTTTAAGCCTGAGGTGTATACGTGCTGTACCTTTAAGGACGAGGTGTATACATACTGTATACATACTGTACCTTTAACAGAGGTGTATACGTACTGTACCTTTAAGCCTGAGGTATATGCGTGCTGTACCTTTACTGTACCTTTACTGTACCTTTAAGGACGAGGTGTATACGTACTGTACCTTTACTGTACTGTACCTTTAAAGGACGAGGTGTATACGTACTGTACCTTTAAGCACGAAGTGTATACGTACTGTACCTTTAAGCCTGAGGTATATACGTGCTGTACCTTTAAGGACGAGGTGTATACATACTGTACCTTTAAGGACGAGGTGTATACATACTGTACCTTTAAGGACGAGGTGTATACATACTGTACCTTTAAGGACGAGGTGTATACGTACTGTACCTTTAAGCACGAGGTGTATACTTACTGTACCTTTATTTTTATTCATATATCATATATGTAACTTTTCATAGGTGGAGGCTGCTGTTTGTAATAATATATTATATTCATTCAGACTTAAATCAATCAATTATAGCTGCTTACAGTGTTATAAAGTAGCGATTGAGTGTTTGTATTGGACCTATGAAAGTGAAATAAGGTCACCACATAATTTGACCTAAAGCTGAACTGCATGCATAGTTGTCTGTGTCTGAATATGAACTATATAAATATATATATTTCTTACATCAGATGACGTAAACTAGCTGCATATTTATTGTTGACTTGGCACAGCGCGTTTCTCACTCTTGATTGATTGATGTCAAGAGAATCGGGCGCCGGTTGCCTAGCAACATGACGACGTGGAAACATCGGCTCAACGGTCTGAGCATCCGACGACGGAATATCAAACACCCCAACGAACCTGGAGAAAAGACTTGATCGTATCAAAAAGGTCCCATTTGTTCTCTCTCATTGTCACATTGCCCTCCTTCGGGTGAGCGTGGACGCCTGTCTTCACCTGGACGTGACGGCTTCCTGTCGCACTCCGACCTCAACGTCCTGCTGCTGCAACGTGGAAAAATGGAAAGAGATGTTTTGGAAACACTGGAGCTCTGCTGCGTTTACGTGCGCTCGGCGTCGTGAGAGGACGTGAGAGGACGTGAGAGGACGTGAGAGGACGTGAGAGGACGTGAGAGGACGTCCCCGACATCAACCGCACTTTGACCTCTAGTAGAACCTCACAGAGCCGAGAGGCCAGGACGTCCTCACGAAGGCAGAAGAACCAGAGACACACACACACACACACACACACACTGTAACTGAGTTGTTGTGTAGGCGGAGCCTCTAACGAGCCGCGTGTTTTCTTGTTTGTTAGTCGGCGGCTTTGTTTAGATTTCTATGTTAAATCTAAAGGAACATCACAACGTTAATGAGTCCATCCCAGCTGGTACGTGTGTGTGTGTGTGTGTGTGCGTGTGTGTGTGTGTGTGTGTGTGTGTGTGTGTGTGTGTGTGTGTGTGTGTGTGTGTGTGTGTGTGTGTGTGTGTGTGTGTGTGTGTGTGTGTGGCCTGATAACGCTCTGCTCATGAGAGTGAGGCAGACAGGAAGTGGAACTTGTGTTCTGACCCATTAAAACCCTTAAAGGAATTAAAAACTGCCCAACGTGGAGTCACAAGACCCGCTGATGAATCTGCACCGACGGTTTAAGTCTTTGAAGCGTTTTTAAACCCGGCAATTAAAACGACACAACAGTCAAAAATGTTCCATTTCTTGGACGTCTTTACTCCGAGAGGAGGAGGACGAGACCCTCGGCGGCGCCGCTGGGGGGACACGTCGTCCAGGTGGGTGAATCTGGGATTTGAAGGATGATTCCGTTCTGGGTCTGAATTGGAAGGTTGTGAATCTTTTCTTTTAACAACCATCTACGCGGCATCAGCTGCCACGGTTCATTGAATGTAATGTGGTGTTTGTACAAAGGGTCCCTCCAGAGACCCGTCATCCAGCTCGCTAGTGACACCGACCCCCGTTGACAGAAAGCAGCATTTAACTGTATCGATGTCATTTGATCTCCACGAAAACCCAAAACAGCCGCGGCTCATCGGCCCACTTTCACAAAAGTCATCCAACCAGTTGGTGCTGATGAGTGAGACACGAAGGTTGCTGGTCGGGGCACTTTTGTCTAAGCTAAGCTAAGCTAACCGTTGGTTACCGCCACGTCCGTGCATTTCTCCGCCTGTCGGTTTTTTATTTATCCGTTTTCCTTCCACAGCCTCATTCGTTTATCCCGAGGCAACGCAACGCAAACAAGGTTAATCCCTGCGGGGAGGACAAATAACAACTGTAACTGAGACAATCTGATTTAGCGAGTGAGAGGAGGCGGGAGACGGACGTCACCGGAGGGAGGGAGGGAGGGAGGGAGGGAGGGAGGAATAAGCGCAGCACTTAGCGGAGAGAAAGGGATGTTTTCAGGGAATGTACAAAAGCGCCGGTTTTTCTCCGTTGCTGGTTTCCATGGCGATGGAAGGTGGCGTAAAGAGGAGCGTCTCATCGCGTTGGGCCATGTGGCGGGGGGGGCCTCTGGTGTTCTAATTTAAATCTATTTTATATCCTTCTTCATCAAAGTGTCTCTGGGAAACGCTGCTGCTTCCGTCGTGGATGGAAACCGGAGGAGGACGCGACCTCAAAGGTCAAAGGTCGTCGCTTTCGTTTCTCTTGAGCTTGTTTTCCACTGAATGCATCGAAAACCGGTTTGTTTGTCCCTGCATCTCGCCCAGAAGGTCGTTCCTGTACCGGCTGATGGTCATTCTGGAACGTGAGAGGGAGATCTGAGAGCAGGCCCGACCAAGAGAAGCGGCTGGCAAACACGGATGGGAGGATTACCAATCCCGTATTTACGGATGTATTTCTGCACGCAGCAAAGACGGTGAACATTCCAGAAGAAGAACTTTGTATCTCTTAAATATAATATTACTAATACCTCTTTCACTTCATCTCACTTATTACCACCACGAATACTTACGCCTGCACTACATATACTCATCATACACTTCTTACCTCTTCTTAAGTAAAGTGCTGCTATTCTTGTCCCCATTACTGTTCATATCTATTTATTCACTTATTGCACTTTACATATGCACATACTCTGCACTTTTTGCTATTTTGCACTTCTGGTTGGATGCTAAAGTGCATTTCGTTGCCTCAGAACTTGTACTAATAAAGTCTAATCTAATCTAAAGATGTCTGACCTCCAGCAGCTGAGAGGACAAACACACGCTTTAATGCTGGTTTGTACAAGTTCTAAAGAGCGCTTTGCGCTACGAGTACGAGTGCCAGAGTTGTTATATATGTGCCATGAATTAGCAGACTTCTCCTCCATCTCTCACTGAAACAAATAGTTATTGATTTAATCTGTACAAAAAGAAAGTGTAGACTGAATATCGTCTTCCTTCCATCACGCTGTTCTTCAAATGTAGTTTTGTTAATTGTACGACTACTTTTATAAGTTGGGCTCTGTGATTGATGTTCACACCTTTAACTCCAGTTTGGAATAAAGTCTATTTATATGATAAACTATGAAGAATGATGGACGCAGTCATGGCTTTGTGCCGTTAGCTTACATCTGCATTGGCACTCCTCAAGAACGCAGTCACAAGTCACTGTTTTATTACGGCAACGCTTTCCGAACTGTCAGACTTTTATTTTGAAGGCCGTTATTCTGACAGAACCAGTTTCTCGTTGCAGTCGTCAAGTGACTTTTATTCTTCATGACCCGTCTCACTTTGAACGTCCTGTGTGTCCTTACTGGTCCTTCTCTCCGTGAGACGAGTAAATCACACCCAAAGGGCTCAACACGTGCACACACACGCAAACACGTGCACACACGCGCACACACGTGCTGCTTCTGATAGTTATTAAGTGTTAAAGGCCGCTGCAGGCCTTCTGTAGCCCTCTGCATCCCTCTCACCGGGGACGTGATCTGCCTTTGATCCCCGTTTTATTACAGTGGCTCAAAGCAGGAGGGAGGATCTCTGCTGCACGCCATTGAAGCTCCGCCCACCGGAGATCCCCACGACCTCTGGCTGCAGGCCGGTGCTTGAAGTACAAGTATCAGCTAAATGTGACGCTGTGCCACGTTACTGTGGAATAAAGTGTATTTCTTGGTGAAGGAGACGCACTCGGCAGACTGACGTCCTGAAGCCTCCAGTTCTGCCTTTTGGTCGCGACCATCTTGTTTTTTCACAACCCGTAAACAGGAAATGACCATATGAGGACTGAGGAGGACATAAAGACCTGTCAATCAGCCTGTAGCCCCGCCCTAAAGCATCTGCTTCATGGTCTGTTTGACTGTTGCTTCATTTAAATGAACTAAATGAACATCATAAAGAAGACTTGAAACTAGAGACTGAGACCATGAGGCGGAGCAGCTGGTTAGCGTAGCTTAGCACAAAGACTAGAAACAAGGAAAAACAGCCTCGTCAAATGTCGGCGACTGGTTTTAACCGACCAGCTGTCCAAAGCAGAAATCTATGAACGTAGCAATGACATAAAAGCCCTATTTGCTCTATTACTGATATATTATCATTGTAATAACCAGCGGATGTCGTCTTCACGTTTCAGTGGCGTTTAATGTTCTCATGTGTGGAACCGATCAGACGGTTTCCTGGCGTCTCTGGTGGTCATTTCTGGTCCATTAGGAAATATTTCACTCCAACGCCGGCTGCTCATCTTTTCACCGCTCAGTTCAGCTTCAGCTTCAACAAATTGAGTTAAAACGTGTTCAGCGCTGAACTGTGTTCTCCTGCTGCCTGATGGGAAATAAAGTGACGACTGATCACACGCAGGTCGCCCCCCCCCATCCCTGCAGACCCGTCCACGAACCGCGAGGTGAGGTAACTCCACCTGGGGAACGGGC
Source organism: Gasterosteus nipponicus (assembly GCA_014132575.2). NCBI lineage: Eukaryota > Metazoa > Chordata > Actinopteri > Perciformes > Gasterosteidae > Gasterosteus > Gasterosteus nipponicus. The sequence goes on along the minus strand of BMAF01000002.1, from coordinate 1,021,762 downwards.
GTCCTGGCGTCTCCAGCTGGAGGGAAACGCATTCCTCACTCGCCGGTTTAGAGAACAAAACCAAGACGAGGAGATGAAAGAGGAACCAGAGCTCCTGTTTGTTTGCTCAGCTTCTTGTTTCAGCTTCCTTCTGGCCTCTTTGAGGAGATCCGCCGGAGAAGCTCCCCAGAGGGGACATTCATTCATGCCGTCCCACGCAAACAGTCCCGGACGCCAAACGTGTCAAACCAAGAGAAAAAAAGAATTGGATTAAAGCCAAATGTACAAGAAAAACGTCTTTAAAAGAATAAACTGTTAAAGACCTGATGTGTATCTCATTAATTGTATTTATTATTTCAATAAATGAAAGTGTGTCTATGTGTCCCACCGGTTAAATCATTACACCCACAATAGCACCGATACCAAAGGCTGTTTGAGGTCAATATATTTATAAAAATAGAAAAATGTTTGAATAAAATCCGTCAAATTGAACTTGTTCACATTTCTTCACATGTTGGTACTTTACTGTTAAATATTTCTATTTGTACAGTTTCATTTCTGTACAATGTTCATTGTACTGCATTAAATGTCGATTCTAACTGCAGTTACTCTGAGGATTATCTTCGCTAACGTGCATCCTCACACGTCACCTCCAGGTGGAGACAAAGAGCGGGAGCTGTGATGAGATGATCCAAAGGTCTCCTCCGTCTCCTCCAGAGGGTTCATCTATCTCCATCATCACAGGTCAACGAAGGGACAAACGGTGTGAGACTTTGGTGTTTTCGTCCCAGAGACGAGGACGTGGACCTTTGACTGGATGTGCTACCTCGTGGTAAACAGGTGTGGTTACACGCTAAGGATTGTGGGAACGGGTGGCGCGCAGCAGACAGAAGGTCCATCCATCCTAAATGATTTGAGCAGGTCGGTGTGTGTAGAACATTCTCGTTTCTTTCATTAACAGCTGATTTCTTACATTCATAAATGATGCGCCGCGACTCAGTGGTCACCTGGGCTGTCAATCACGTGCCTGGTCCCGCCCCCAGCGCGTACACACCCATTTCTTCACTGGCGCTTCTCATTTTCTCGTGTTCTCCTCACGCGCTTTCAGCCGGGCAGCCTGCGTACGCGCGCGCGTGCACGTGCACTCCTGTGCGGCTGCACGTGTGAAAGGTTACGGCGGGGTGAGAGACGACGTCAATCGCCGCGCGGCGCGTGCCTGCGCGTGTGCCCGACTGTCCTCGCCTCGCTGCAGACCGGGGCGCGTGCGTGCATGCGCGCGAGTGCGAATGCACGTTCGCTCAAGCTGCGCGGGAAGAAACGGGGAAGAATTCCTGCGGCTTTTCATTTGATCCTCTCGCTCATTTTGCCTTTTTGGAGTCTTCTGCGGTCACGTGCGGGTAATTTCTCACTGAGTGTGCGTGATTTTTCACGCGCCTGCCCCCCTCCTGCTCCTCGTGGAGGTGCGGGGCCACTACCGGCTGCGGCACTGGATGGAGCTCACGAGCATGTGTGCGGGTGGAGCCTCGGGCGGGGCGCGCGCAGGGAAATAAACCGGGATTTTTGGTTCTCTTCTTCTTCTTCTTCTTCTTCTTCTTCTTCTTCTTCTTCTTCTTCTGCTTCTTCTTCTTCTTCTTCTTCCTCCGTTTCTCTCCTGCTGCGGTGACAACATGTCAAACTCCGTCAGAAGCAAGAAGGACAAAGAAATCCTCGCGGAATACGAGAGCCAAGTGAAAGGTGAGGTCATTTTAACGGTCACACCTTCTCTCACCTATGCGCGCTCACCTTCACCGGCCAACTAGCGCGCGCGCACACACACACACACACACACACACACACATGTCTGCCAAGCCTCCTCGGCGCTGATCATTCAGGGTGTGTATGTGGGCTGACACCTCAGGATCTCTGGGTTCATCCTGGGTGCTGCATGGCCCCCCGGTGGGGCGAGGGGGGGGGGGGTTCTGTGGACCCCCGCGATCACCTCCGCCATGCAGGAGGTTTTATTTCTCTCTATTCTATTAGTATTCCTTTGAGGCTGTGACTGCAGCGTGTGTGGGGGTCCACAGACCAGGGTGCTAAACTGGGGGGCATGTTTTAAAGGTGTTAACGATGACCGACCCCCCCTGAAGTGTGGCTGCCGTGGGACGACCCTCCCTTTCTTCCTCCTCCTCCCCCCCCTGGCGCCGTGGTTACCAGCATCCCGTCAGTCAAATGACCTTTTAGCTCGGCTGGTATCGGGGTGCGTCGTCCTGTCTGCGACGAGACCCTCGTTACCCTGCAAACCTGCTGGTGTGTGTGTGTGTGTGTGTGTGTGTGTGTGTGTGTGTGTGTGTGTGTGGGGGGGGGGGATCACGGGGGCTCGGCTCAAAATGTCCGACCTCTGAGGCGACATCTTTGTTCGGACTTTCTACTGCAATCTGTCGTTCCCACACAGCCTCTCGCTCCCTCCACATGGCTCCTCGCACCTCCATATTCACTCGTCACATCCGCCCGCACCCCGTCATCATCATCACCCCCGCCAGCTCCTGACCCCCCCACCCCCCAACGCCATCTCTGAGCGAGAGGCCTTCACTTAGGACCCATTACCAATATCCCATATCCAACCTGCTCCATTCAGAAATAATTGTTCTGCCTCCTTGACTCCTTCCCTTCAGCCCCCCCCCTTCCCCTCTTCACCCCCCCCTCCTGCCCGTGCTTTCTTTTCTTGTCAGTGCAACACACAAAAGGAGTCGACAGATATTGTGGGATTAAAGTGAATGGAGGATGTTGGAGTCCCCATTTGAGCGTCTTTTACACACTTTCATGCCTGTGTGTGTGTGTGTGTGTGGGGCGTTGCTCTGACACACACACACACACACACACACACACACAGGGATGCCTTAAGTGGAAGTGACCACTCACATGGAGCCCCATCGGGCCCTCGCTGCCCTCCTGCTGAGAGCTGAGCGCGTAGATCTTGCGTTGTAACTATGTGCTTTCCAAGTCTGCCTCCCCGCTCTGCCTCCTGATTGGCCCGTTCGGGAGGTGGTGTGTAATGTATACACAGGAGGAGGCGGCGGGCGCTCTCTCCTACGAGGAGGAGGAGCGAGAGGAACATCGGGCAGAACGCTGACGCCACACATTTGTTCTCCGGCTGGACTGAGCGCGCTGCTGATGTCACGGAGCGCCACCTTCTGTGTGTGACACCTCCTCTGCCTTAATGAGAGGCTGCCAATGATAAAAAGAGGAGAGAAAGACCCCTGCAGTGGGGGGGGCTTCCTGCTGCATGCGGCGCCTGCTTTTTGCCTGTGTGTGCATGCAGGTGTTGAGTGACCTCACATCTGCACACCTGCAGGGAAACCGAGGGCTGAAGGGGGTGGTGATGATGATGAAGAAGTGTTTCTGGAGTGTGTGCAAATGTGTGACGTCACACCTGCACATACTGTAGACCCGTCTCTCGTTGGACCACCTGCACGGTAATAACGAGGTGATGACACCTGCACATACAGTAGACCCGTCTCGTTGGACCAGGGTTTGGATGCAGCGTTGCCCACGGTAACTAACGAGGTGATGACACCTGCACATACAGTAGACCCGTCTCTCGTTGGACCAGGGTTTGGATGCAGCGTTGCCCACGGTAACTGAACGAGGTGATGACACCTGCACATACAGTAGACCCGTCGTCTCGTTGGACCAGGGTTTGGATGCAGCGTTGCCACGGTAACTAACGAGGTGATGACACCTGCACATACAGTAGACCCGTCTCGTTGGACCAGGGTTTGGATGCAGCGTTGCCACGGTAACTAACTAGGTAATGACACAGTAGACCCGTCTCGTTGGACCAGGGTTTGGATGCAGCGTTGCCCACGGTAATAACGAGGTGATGACACCTGCACATACAGTAGACCCGTCTCGTTGGACCAGGGTTTGGATGCAGCGTTGCCACGGTAACTAACGAGGTGATGACACCTGCACATACAGTAGACCCGTCTCTCGTTGGACCAGGGTTTGGATGCAGCGTTGCCACGGTAACTAACGAGGTGATGACACCTGCACATACAGTAGACCCGTCTCTCGTTGGACCAGGGTTTGGATGCAGCGTTGCCACGGTAACTAACGAGGTGATGACACCTGCACATACAGTAGACCCGTCTCTCGTTGGACCAGGGTTTGGATGCAGCGTTGCCCACGGTAACCAACGAGGTGACACCTGCACATACAGTAGACCCGCCTCTCGTTGGACATGGGTTTGGATGCAGCGTTGCCCACGGTAACTAACGAGGTGATGACACCTGCACATACAGTAGACCAGGGTTTGATGCAGCGTTGCCACGGTAACTAACGAGGTGATGACACCTGCACATACAGTAGACCCGTCTCTCGTTGGACCAGGGTTTGGATGCAGCGTTGCCACGGTAACTAACGAGGTGATGACACCTGCAGTATACACGGTAACTAACCCAGGTGATGACACCTGCACATACAGTAGACCCTCTCGTTGGACCAGGGTTTAGACCCAGTAGTCTCTCGTTGGACCAGGGTTTGGATGCAGCGTTGCCACGGTAACTAACGAGGTGATGACACCTGCACATACAGTAGACCCGTCTCTCGTTGGACCAGGGTTTGGATGCAGCGTTGCCACGGTAACCAACGAGGTAGTTTGTATCCAACACCTTGTGCAGAAGAGTGGAGTCCGACTGACTCGCTGCTTTTTACCAACAAGATCTAAATTCTGCAGACGGAACTGATCCAGGTGCTGATTGGTGCCTCGTCTCCAGGTAAACCTCCAGCCGGAGACTCCATCAGACCTTCTGATCAAACCCCCCCCAGCTGTCTGAGAGAAGCGGTTCACACATTTCAAAGCTAACCTCAGCGGATGTTGTCCTTTCACTCGTCATGTGATCCTCCGTCGATGGAATCTCTGCTTGGATAAAGCTTTGTTTCCTCTGCAGCCGGCAATCCTCTTCATCAGCAGCAGATCACATTGTTCCCTTCATCACTTTCAGACTTTGATTTGGGAATTTGCAGAAAGTCAGAAGATGCAGATGAGCCAATGTGACGTCGTTGGTCGTCCTTGGGAGAGTTGCTGAAGTGTGTTTTCCTCTCCTGCTGCTGCTGCTGCTGGTCGGTTGTTCATCGCTTAGTTAGTGTTAGTTAGTTAGTTGGTGTCTCATGAGTGAGATACGGAGAAAAGACAAAAACAGTGTACTTTGTTTATTCAACCAGATTAAATACAGCACAAATACATCACCTACATTATACATTAAACTGTCATTAGTAATGTGGAAGAAAGACTTCTCATATCCAGATGTCAGGTAAGAACCACAACGAACCAGATGTTTTGAACGCACGTTGACTGAGAGTTTACAAGGTGGGTTAGCACATCGTAGCGCTTGTATGCTACGCTATGCTAACCCGTGCTAGTTCTCGCTTCGTCATTCTGACATCCTGATACATCCGCAAATGCATATTATATATATATATATATATATATAAATATTTATCCATCCATAGCAAAGGATCAATTAAACGTTGTGTTAATCTGCTGTCAGGCAGACTGATGCTAAGCTAAGCTAACACTGAAGCGACAGATGCCTGAGTCGTGTCCATCCTCTCTTCACCCTCCTGAAGCATCCGTGGAGCGGTTGCCATGGTTACCGTCGGCCCAACGGAGGCTCGACACCAATTCACCGGAGTGATTGAACCTCTGACCGCCGCCGTATTCAAGAAGTCCCGTGTGGCCACGACAGCCAATCAGAAGGGAGCGTTTGCCCCTCGGCGGCGGGCTGACGTGTGTTCATTTAATATGAAAGAGTTGCTCATTCACCGGCTGGGAGAGAGACACATGGAAGGGGAAGCCATTTTAAATTGATTCAATAAACACACACACACGCACACACGTGTGTGTGCGTGTGTGTGTGCGTGTGAGTGGTGTGTGTGTGTGAGTGTGTGTGTGTGTTTGTGTCGGTGCGGCAGATCCGAGCTCTTGTCTTCACCTTCCTCATCACATGCTTCTCACGCAGTGTGTGGTTGCCTAGACAACAGGTAGTGGAGTGGATAGGGACCCCTCGGGGATCGGTGTGTGTGTGTGTGTGTGTGTGTGTTATTATCATTGTGTATTCTGTACCCGCTCTCTCCCTCCTCCTGCAGATAGATCGAGCTCTGAAACAGCAGTGAGGCATTACACTGTGCGTGTGCGTGTGCGTGCGTGTCTGTGTGTGCGTGTGCGTGTCTGTGTGTGCGTGTGCGTGTCTGTGTGTGCGTGCGTGTCTGTGTGTGCGTGTGCGTGCTGCGATGCGGTCACAGGTCTTCAAGGTGACTCCTCACAGATAAAACCGTCTCCATCAGTGATCCTGAAGGATTAAAATAGGAGGAGCATCTGATTTAAAGAGAATAAAAATGCATCTAACATCATTAAACATGTGAACAGCAGAGAATGTTCATCACTGTCTTCAGTGTCTTTTTAGCACATTTTATACAGATGAAACTGCATATAATAATAGATAAAAACATGAAAGATTCATTTTGCTAGAAGGTCTTATGAGGAAAGCATCATTTTGAAAGTAAAGAAGTGTAAGTATCATTTAACAGACGGTTGAATGAGGCGCTTCACTTGTTTAATATGCAGATTCCTTCTCCTGATGGACGTTGTCCTTTGAGCCGATCGATCAATGATACATGAAAGCAAATGATCTGCAATAGTTATTTATCGTTGAAACAATAAATCATAAACCAGCCACTCGGTGATGAAATGCAATAATTTATTTAATGCATCAAACAGGAATTAAAATTCCATCGACGGTGTTTAAAGAGGACTAAAGCTCAGTTACCCATCATGCCGTTGGGCTGGTCCACCCGTCACATGGCAGTCAGCCCCGTGCCTCTGTGTGTGGGTGTAGATGTCCGGGCGCAGCTGGTGGAGCAGCAGCGATGTCTGGAGCAGCAGACGGAGATGCGGGTCCAGCTGCTTCAGGACCTGCAGGACTTCTTCAGGAAGAAGTCCGAGATCGAGACCGAGTACTCCCGGAACCTGGAGAAGCTGGCGGAGAGGTTCATGGCCAAGACGCGCAGCACCAAGGACCACCAGCAGTACAAGTAGGGGGCGGAGCTACGAGCCGGCGCGCCGCGTGAAGGCGGAGAAGGTGAAACTGTTTCTCTCTTTCAGGAAGGACCAGAACCTGCTCTCCCCCGTCAACTGCTGGTACCTGCTGCTCAACCAGGTGGGTTGAGGCCCTTTCTGATGATTGATGGGGTGAGAAACACGAGGCATCACCCCCCTCCCTCTGCTCCCCAGGTGAGGAGGGAGAGCAAGGACCACGCCACCCTCAGCGACCTCTACCTGAACAACGTCATCTCCCGCCTGACGCACATCAGCGAGGACTCGGCCCGCCTTCTGAAGAGGGTGAGCCCCCCCCAACCCCACAGTCGACATAAGGCCTGAGGTCGTATCACTGGGTCAGCGGATCACGAGTTCTCCTCAAAGATTCTGGCCTCGTGCCTAGATGCCCTTTGGGGGGCTGTTTTATGGCCGATACAATTATCTCTAAATCTGTTTATTGATTGATTGGTACTTAACCATAAATACTATCTGCTCAATGTACTCAGAGTACTACATGTAAAAGTACTAAATTAAAATTAAGAATTAATTAGGAATTACGATTAAATTCCGTCAATGGATTCCAAACCTCTTTTCTGAAAATCTACGAAACCAAAATATACTCAAGAAGAAAGTTCACATTACTGCATTAATTCTGTCCCCAAAACCTTTGTTCTCCTTTTTAATCAATTTGATAAAAATCCTGCTGCTGAATTATGAATTCAGACGTCTTCAAAGAAGCCCAGAAATATTCGAATGATGATAAAACCAGAATCTGTTTCATCTTAAATGTTCTCGTGTTTGACCCCCTGGCAGAGTAAGGAGATCATCTTCCAGCTTCAGGAGGACCTCATGAAGCTGCTGAACGAGCTCTACACCGTGAGTCTCCACGAGCTGACGGCTGAATTGTGCCACTTTATTTTAGGGGTCGTGACCTTTTTAAAGGTCAGATCACCTGATTTAGCTCCTTGGCTCTGCTCCGTCTGGTTGCCTAGGTGATGAAGACGTATCACATGTACCACGTGGAGACCATCAGCGCGGAGACCAAGCTGCGGGACGCGGAGCGCCAGGAGGGCCGCGTGAAGGGCCTGTCGGGGTCGGGCGGGGGGGTGGAGCCGGTGTTCGGCCTGCGGATAGAAGAGCGCCACCAGAGACGCAACGCCGCTCGCAAGATGGAGAAGATGAGAGAGAAGGTGCGTCTCCCCCGGGACGCCTCACACCCCTCAAGGGGGGTCTCCTCAGAGACCCCCAGACTCCATCCACAAAACAGTACGTCTACCCCCGAGACCAGGAGGCCCCGCCTCCTTCCACCGGCGCGTTTGTGTCACTGTGGGACGGCGGTGCACCTGAACGGACACCTGCTCACACAAAGGTCACACGTTAGACAAACTGACTGTTTTTGTGAATGGAGTCTGGAGGCTTCGTCCCCCCCTGCAGACGTACTCGAGTCCTCTTGTTGCAAACAGGAGCTGGTCATCGATTATTCATTCCCTGAGTTCCTCTCCTGAAATCTTTTAATAGATTTAAGAATGTAGCAGAAATGGCACAAACATGAGGGTATTTTCTCCCTCAGAGGAAAGCAAAGTACTCGGAGAACAAGCTGAAGACCCTGAAGGCCCGGAGCGAGTACCTGCTGACGCTGGAAGCCACCAACGCCTCCGTGTTCAAGTACTACATCCACGACCTGCCCGACATCATCGACGTGAGTGAGCGCGGGGGGGGCGGCGGCGTGGTGTGATACCTGTGACTGATTTCCCTCCTGCCCCCCCAGTGCTGTGACCTAGGGTACCACTCCAGTCTGAGCCGGGCCCTCAGGACCTACCTGTCGGCCGAACTGAGCCTGGAGGCCTCCAGAAGAGCCGGTCTGGAGGTCCTGGAGGGGGCCGTGGAGGGCCTGGACCCGGCCCGGGACCGGCAGCGTCTGCTGGGCCTCTACCCCACCGCCTTCTGCCCCCCCCAGCGCTTCAGCTTCCAGGCTCACATGGGCGACGCGGTCAGTAGCTCCAGCGTTTAGTCGCGTTATTCTTTTAATGTTAAGTCATTATTAGTCATTTACATCTGATTGTTTTTAGTTGGATCAGTATCAGAATCACATCATTAGCAGTTTATCTCTATTTCTGTTCCATTTTTCATGCTTTGTTACGGCATCGACATTAATGCCTTTGAAAGCCATCTGAAGGACCCTGGACGTGATGTCACAGCTCCCACGTCAGCTGCTTGAGACCCAAATCCCATTGAAATGTTCCTCTGGGGGTGAATTCTGATCCAGAGCCGCTCCCCGACTCCCGCGCGTCAACCTGTCCTTGTTCCACTTCCTGTCAGGTGACCCAGATCGCCTCCCAGCAGCAGCTCCAGGCGGAGCTCAGCCTCCGCCTCACGCAGCTGCAGACCCGCCTGGCCTCCCTGAAGATCGAGAACGAGGAGGTGGGTCCAAAGCACCGAAAACCCCCCCGAAGTGTTATCGTTTCTCAGAACGTTTGGGATCATCCTGTAAAACGCGGGCGGGTTCTCATACATGTTCACAACAGAGAATAAAAATGACCTCTGACCTCTGGCGTCTCCTGGTTGAAGGACTGATCCTCAGTCAGAAGCTCTCTGCCTGATGGAGGCAGCATTCGGGTGGAGTCATTGGGGACTGAGCTTGTACAGGCAGCTTCCCTCTCTGCCAAAGTGGTGCCAACATCTGGATTCAATTCTTCAATCATCATTATTTAAACGCCATATTTAACGAGAAGCTGAAAGTACACTGATCTCTTTCTGGTTTAAATGTATTCAGTTAATGTTTTGTTTTCAAGAAAATCCCAAAGTTATAAAAACTCATATTTCAGTTTTTATAGTTTGATAATTGTTCCTGAGGAGGAGCAGGAAGCTTTAAGTTCACTTCACGCTGAAGTCTTCTTAGCTGTCAAAACATTAGAGAGTTAACTTTAAGTCTTCATTTATAATAAATCAATTTGTGATTCATTGGATCAAATTAGTTAAACTTTTCTTCATTAAATCAACGTTCTGAAATCTCTATTTCTGATAAGTGACCGTTGGCTTTCCGACGGTTTGGATTCTGCCACTGGGTTCATATTTGATGATGCTCATTAATCGGACTTCCATTTGAATGTCTACGTCACCAATGAAGCTTCATGAGAAACATTGAGATCCTTAGAGGATGCTTGACTCTCGTCCTCCTGACGGCCCCCTCCAGGTGAAGAAGACCTGGGGAGCCACGCTCACCACCCTGCAGGACATGACGGTGCTGGAGGACTTCGACGTGTCCCACAGCTTCACCCACAGCCCGTCCTCGGAGTCGGTGAAGTCCAGCGTGTCGGACGGGTACCTGAACAAGCCCAGTCTGGCCAAGAAGAGGGCCAACCAGCAGGAGACGGAGCTCTTCTACTTCACCGTGAGGGCCAGCTAACGCCGCGCTAACGCCGCGCTAACGTCACGCTAACGTCATGCTAACGTCACGCTAATGCCAATACCGTCTATTTTTGTTGCTCCATCCACAGAAGTTCCGCGAGTATCTGGAGGGAAGTAACCTGATATCCAAGCTGCAGGCCAAACACGACATTCTGAAGAAAGCTTTAGCGGAAGGTAACGGGAGAAAGACGCTGCTCATTGAAATCTAGTCATTATCATCTTTAATGATGCATAATAATAAGAATTAAAACATGTGAAGTGTAACAGATCATAAATCATCTCTAATAACTGTTTATGTTCATAGAAAAACGTCTGGATTCAACATTTAAACTACATTCCACAGATTACCTGTGAACGCATCGTGACACCGTGTTGTTTTCACTGAGCGGAGCCTGAACGCATCGTGACGTTAGCGTGACGTTAGCGCATCATGGGTTAACTGAAGCAAACCTTTGTTGGTTGGCTGTTAGCGGTGCTGCTAACGTCACTAGCTCCTCCTCCTGTTGATCTAAGCACTGATTGGCTGTTGTCACATGATCAGAGATCAGTGATGTCATGGTCTCTGATTCGACTGAATGTCTTTGTTTCGTCCTCTAGGATATAAAGCCGAGCTGCTGACCACTAGGTGGGATCTCCTCGTCACCTTTTCACTCTTCCTCCTTGTTTTCATCAAACTGAGACTCATCATCTGTTCTTCTCTCTGCTTCTTTCCAGTCGTGGGCGGAAGAACTCCCACAGCAAGCACCAGGTAGAGTTTCACACTTCATTACCCCTTTAAAGTCTGGTTTAATACCAGCTCCATACAGGCTACATGAAGCCCCCTTTAAATGCCCCTTAAAGGCTCCATGAAACCTCCTTAAAGGCTCCATAAAGGCTCCATGAAACCTCCTTAAAGGCTCCATAAAGGCTCCTTAAAGGCTCCTTAAAGGCTCCATGAAACCTCCTTAAAGGCTCATAAAGGCTCCATGAAACCTCCATAAAGGCTCATAAAGGCTCCATAAAGGCTCCATGAAACCTCCTTAAAGGCTCCATAAAGGCTCCATGAAACCTCCTTAAAATCTCCATAAAGGCTCCTTAAAGGCTCCTTAAAGGCTCCATAAAGGCTCCATAAAGGGTCCATGAAACCTCCTTAAAATCTCCATAAAGGCTCCATAAAGGCTCCTTAAAGGCTCCATAAAGGCTCCATAAAGGCTCCATGAAACCTCCTTAAAATCTCCATAAAGGCTCCATAAAGGCTCCATAAAGGCTCCATAAAGGCTCCTTAAAGGCTCCATAAAGGCTCCATAAAGGCTCCTTAAAGGCTCCATAAAGGCTCCATAAAGGCTCCTTAAATGCTCCATAAAGGCTCCATAAAGGCTCCATGAAACCTCCTTAAAATCTCCATAAAGGCTCCATAAAGGCTCCTTAAAGGCTCCATAAAGGCTCCATAAAGGCTCCATAAAGGCTCCATAAAGGCTCCATAAAGGCTCCTAAAAGCTCCATAAAGGCTCCTACATAAAGGCTCCATAAAGGCTCCATAAAGGCTCCATAAAGGCTCCATAAAGGCTCCATAAAGGCTCCTTAAAGGCTCCATAAAGGCTCCATGAAGCCTCCTTAAATGCTTCATAAAACCTACATAAAGGCTCCATAGCTCCATAACAAAAAGCATGTCTGTCTGAAGCTGCTGGAATAACCTGGAGGACTCAAGGATAAGAACTTGACAAGATTCACATGTAAACAATAAGGACCGATGTGTTTGTCCACAGGATTCGACCAAAGCCATCCCTCTGCTGGTGGAGAGCTGCATCCGCTACATCAACCTGCACGGTGAGCCTCCATCTGTGGTCCTCTGGTTATCATGTCACGTAGTCGACCCTGCAGACTCTTTTGTGTAGAAACAATGATTATTAGACGATGGTGAGGACCAGTTCCTGCGTGAGCTTCACTCACAGAGATGAGCTGTTGTCACGGTGACTGATCCCAACAGGTCTTCAGCACCAGGGCATCTTCCGCGTGTCGGGGTCTCAGGTGGAGGTCAATGACATCAAGAACTCCTTCGAGAGAGGTGAGAAGGTCACGTGACCCTCGGGGGAGGAGGGGCCAGGACATACGCGGTTTACCCGTCGTGTCTGTGTCGTTGCCTAGGTAACGACCCGCTGATCGACGAGGAGAGCAACCACGACATCAACTCGGTGGCCGGCGTGCTGAAGCTTTACTTCCGGGGTCTGGAGAACCCGCTGTTCCCCAAGGAGAGGTTCAACGACCTCATCTCCTGCGTCCGTGAGTCACCGGCTCGCGACCTGAGCACCGCGTCACTCATTTACCGGCTTGCTTACATGCAAGCATCAAAGTCTCCCTTCCAGAGGTCTTTAAATGGAACGCATCCCGTCGGTGTGGCTAGAATAGTCGCTAACTTGTGACCTTGAAGGTGCGTCCCACAGAAGACAACGTGTCCTCTCTAGCGTCTCTTCTGCCGATGTCCCTTCAGGCATTGAGAACATGTACGAGAGGGCTCAGTGCGTCCGCAAGATCCTGCTGGGGGGTCCCGAGGGCGACGCTGGTGGTGATGCGCTACCTGTTTGCCTTCCTCAACCAGTGAGCAACACACACCTTTCTATCCACGGCAGGCGCCTCCATTTCCTAGCATGCTTTAACGCGCCGCCCTGAGGAGTAATTAAGAGGCAGCGTGTTGATTGACAGGAGAGAAAGACTTTGTACAGTGACATGCTCCCCCCCCCCCCTCCTCCCCCCACAGCCTCTCCCAGTACAGCGACGAGAACATGATGGACGCTGGGAACCTGGCCATCGTGTTCGGCCCCACCCTGCTGCCCACGCCGGACGCCCTGGACCAGGTGGCCTGTCAGGCGCACGTCAACGAGGTGGTGAAGACGGTGATCCTGAACCACGACAACATCTTCCCCGACGCCAAGGAGCTGCCCGGCCCCGTCTACGAGAAGTGCATGACCGGAGACCAGTACTGGTGAGTCCACCCCCCCAGGTAGCCTGACAGACTCCACGGGGGGGCACACAGGCCCCGCCCACTCCTACTTCTGCATTCCTCCATGGAGCCGATCTGCCAGGATGTAAGGCCACTTCCTGCAGCCCCGCCTCCGTCTGTGCCTCCTCCCCTTTGTGCCCGTGCTGAATGGACGGCGTGCCGATCTGACGCCTCTTCCTCTTCTTGTCCTCCCCGCAGCGAGAGTCCGTTCAGCGAGCCGGGGGCGTTGGAGGAGGCCGAGCCCGACGGCGGCACCGAGACCCAGACCAGCGACGAGGGTACGCCGACCCTTGACCTTCACACAGAGCTCGCCCACACGCACTCCATCCCTCTCTGTGTGCGTTCTGAAGGAGAGGGGGTTGCTACGGCAACAGCAGCCATGGAGACACATCTCCACCGACACCTCCCTCCCTTTTCTACACCCCACCCGCCCTCTTCCTCCCTTCTGCTTCACTCCGATTTGACAGAAAAGACTTGTTTCCATGCTGTTCTCTGATTGGTGGATCTGTGGGAGGAACAAAGCCGCAGAGACGGTTGATTGACAGGCTTCCCCTATATGTCCTCTGTTCTTATCACCCCCCCTCTCTCTCTCCGGCAGAGGGCGAGGGCGTGGAGGCGGTGGCGAGGTTCGACTACGTGGGCCGGTCGGGCCGCGAGCTCTCCTTCAAGAAGGGAGCGTCCCTGCAGCTCTTCCAGCGCGCGTCACATGACTGGTGGGAGGGGCGGCACGGCGGGCACCGCGGCCTGGTGCCTCACCAGTACATCGTGGTGAAGGACAGGCGAGTCACGGCTCCACCGCTCCTCCACGCGCTCTTATTTTGACGGGGTTTACGTTTTATTCCTGTCCATCAACGCGTTTACAGATAACGATGTGGTGAACAATAAAAGACTGTTATCATCGTGTATATTAAATGACCAAAACAGAACCTCCACCCTATTGATCTCCTCCGTCCTGACGGAGCCTCTCGTTGCGTCTTCAGGGTCGACGTCGGCTCCGAGTCGCTCAGCCAGAAGAACGACAGCGACGGAGGAAGCAGCAGCACCGAGGACAAGAGGAGCCGGAGCGAGCTGAGCTCCCCCACCGACATCCGCCCTCCTGAGACCTACAACAGGTCTGTGATGTAAGAGAACCTCCGTCGGGTCTGTGACGGGGGAGAGAACCTCCGTCATCAGAGACCTACGACGGGTCCGCGAGAACCACAGAGATCATCTCTGGAGCTGAAATGTTCTCTCACCTCTAAAAATACCTCGTGAATCTCACCACGCCGTCTATCATGTGACTTCCTCCACCCTCCCTCCACCCCTGGAAGACGTATTCATACCCTTAACTGAGGTGTTAGTACAACGGTGTAGAAGCGTTCAAATGACATACTGGGGTTGTGGAGTACGAGAAGTAAGCTGTGTAGTCCAGTGGGTCCCAACATAGAGGGCGGCAGCCTTCAAAGGGTCACCAGATAATTCGGAGCGGTCGCTCCAAATTCTCCGCCCGGTGAAACCAATTATTTTGGGGGCTTTTCTAATGCAGCCGCTTCCTGTGTGATCGGCCCCTCTCTGCTTCCTGTTTACTGTCTTTGTACTTCCTGTTTACAGTCACAGGAGGAAGCGGACCGACGGTTTGTTCCGTCGCCCCCTCGGCCGCTCCAACGACTCCCACTGCCACGGGAACGGGGCGGTGATGGAGCGGAGCTCGCCCCCGGTGACGGGTCACTTCAGCCCCAGGGACCTGCTGCTGGGGCGGGGCCAGGGAGTGACCCCGCCCCTCGACAGCCCGGAGCGCCGCCGACGCTCTGCGGCCGCCGTAACCATGACGGTGAGCCGGCACGACTCGCTGCGGAGGCCGGAGGACACGCCCATCCGCCGCTCCAGCAGCGGGCAGCACGGCTTCAGTGACCCCCACCGCTCCAGAGCCATGGACGCCGACACGCTGGCTCAGGTACACACACACACACACACACACACACACACACACACACGCGGGGAAGCAACCGATCCCTCCTTAAAGGGGACCAGATGTTGGGCACAAACGGGCGTTCCAGGTGTGTCTCTGCTGTCTCTGCAGGACATCGAGGAGACGGTGACCGTGGCCCTGGGGGAGTTCAGGCAGCTGGAGCGCCATGGCTGCCGTCCGGCCCCCGACGTGGTTCTGGACACTCTGGAGCAGGTGAAGAACGGGCCGAGCACCACCTGCTCCTCCGAGTCCCCCAGCCCCCACAGCACGCCCAGCACCCCAGGGACCCCTGGCACCCCGAGCCCCCTCAGCCCTCTGAGCCCCATGAGCCCGCTCCCCGGACCTCCGCCGGGCCCCCCCCGAACCACCAACCCGTCGCCCGACACCCTGGGCTCCTTCAAAGGGGCCCGCATGGGGGCTCCGCTGCGGCCCCCCGCCCTCAAGCCCAAACCCGCGGTCCCGCCCAAGAGCAGCACCCCGCCGCCGCCCCCGCCGCTGGATAAGTCGTGCACAATGTGAGCCAAAGCGGGCGGAAGCGGGCCGACCCGGGGCCCAAAGCGGAGATCAGGGTTCTAATGAATGAGGGTTTAATGTAGTAACATAATATAACATATGATATTCTACGTGTCGTCAGGTCGCCGTGTTCTCTTGGTGTGTAGGAGTTTACTTTCTCCGTGTGTTGAAGCATTTATCAAAGGTTAACTAGAAGAAGAGACACAGGAAGTGAAGGGGGGGTTGGGGGGGTAGTTCAGCTCCAGTGGTAGTTTCAGTGGTGTGAATGTGTCGTCATGGCGATAGGCTGATCTGCCAAAAAGAGGAAGAAAAAGAAGAAAAAAGGCTGCTGTTTTCCTACGAATAAGCGAAGCGACCAGATCAGCTGCTGCGTCCGACGCCGTCGCCACGGCAACAAGACGCCCAGCGACCGCTTCCGGTTGCGTTTTGATTTTCCTGCTGCTAAACCTGTTCAATGAATGTCTCCAGAGCCCCAACGACTGTTCGCCCATCAACTGAATGTTCGGCGAGTTGCCGCCGCCATCGCCACGGCAACAAGCTCAACCGTTTTAAAATATGGCCTTCTTGTGTTTCCGGTTTGCGCGTTGCGTTCAGGGCCCCCGAGCGGCTCCCCGGGACCTACGTTTAGTGTGCGTGCGCCCCGGTCCTCGTCCTGCTCCCGTGTTACAGTGATGTATGATGGGTAATTCATGCCCGCCTCGAGTGCCACAACACGCCAAGTGCAAAAAGCATGCCGCGTTGTGTGCGTGCGTGCACACACTGATGTACCCGCTTGTGAAGTCACTAGTTAACCTTAAGAATTCACAATAAGCTAACGGGGGGAGGAGGGGCTTCTGTGTGTAAACTTCCCCAAAAAGAACAAAACACTTGAAAAGCACACTGAATGTGTAACACATCTGTGTGTGTGTGGATGTGCGTGTGTGTGTGTGTACATGTGAAAGTGCCTTTTTCTTTTTAATCCCGGTCTTAGTTTTCTTTGTTAGGGGGGGACCCACTCACGCATGTCCTGAACGAGGAGCAGCAGCACTCAATGAATGACTCATAAAGTGTTTAGTAGATGACTGAATTATGAATTCTAGCATTAACCCATTGTGACTTTGCACTTTGACGTATAGGACTCGTGTACTCGGCATGTTGCACCTCGACGTGCTTTTTAACTCATATCGGGACGTTGGCTTTTTTTTTTTATTTGAATGTGTTTCACGGTTTAAAAGCAGAGACGTGGTTTTCTGTCTTCGGTATTTGAGAACCGAGCTTCGCTAAAGAGATGAGCTCATATAGCCAAATGAATGGTATCAATGTCTTGTATTTATATTATAAATAAACCCGGAATAAATTAGCATTCAAGTCATCACACGTCGTCTTCTTTGAACATTCCACAACCCTCCAGGTGTTTTATTGAAATGTTCAAACGCTTTGAAACTGGACATTTGGGACTCGGAGGACGTTCTTCCCCCCTAATCAGTCCTCAAGGTGCGTTGCTCTCCAAGGAGACGAAGGAGGACATCACTGAAGGCGTGAATCAGCCCTTGGAGCCCGGCTTCAGGCTGCTGAACGGTTTGGAGTTGCGCAGCGAGCCGGAGATCTCCTGCAGGAAGCCGGCGATGTGCGCGTCCTTCTCCGACTTCCTGCCGTCGAAGATGACCACCAGCGTGAAGTGCGGCTCGGGCCGCGTCAGGTAGTAGGTGCTCAGCACCTTGTCGTCGTAGAAGTGCACCACCTTGTCGGGCGCGTTGAGCTCCGCCGCGCGGTCGCCCATCATCATGATGACGCTGGGCCAGTGCGTGAGCGGGCGCTCGCCCGAGGGCAGCGACACCACGGCGGGGAACTGCTCCACGCCCTTGGGCGCCTCGCGGTACGAGTGCGGGTGGTGGTACCCGTGGCCCTGGAAGCTCTCCGAGCCGCGGTTGTCGAACACCAGCGACACGTTGCTGGCGTCGTGCTTGCGGATGAAGCTGCAGATCTTCCCGTGGTAGTCGGGCGCCGCGCGCGCCGTCAGCGCCCGCATGTCCGCCGCCGTCGCCGCCTGCCGGCTCAGCGCCTCGTGGAAGTAGAAGCTGAACTTGGCGAGCAGCGCCGCCTGGAAGCGCTGCAGCCAGGCGTACAGGTGCGGCGGCTGCGCGGCCTTCTGGGACTGGCCCCCGAACAGGTGCTTGCGGGTCTCCTTCTGCCGCTGGAACAGCTGGCCCCAGGCGGCCAGCTTGGAGGTGGCGGCGTGCAGGCTGAGCAGCGCCGGCAGGAAGCGCCACTCCGACACCTGCGCCTGGCAGCGGAGCAGCTGGGTCACCACGTCCACCTCCGTCTGGAAGCCCTCCTCCACGCGGCACAGGATGGGGTGGTGGAACCTGGAGGGGGAGGAGCAGGTCAGTGGGGGGTCCCTCCACGTTTTACTGGGAACCCTCTAATCGCTGGGATTTAGCTTTTGTTTCTTTTTTAAATCAACTTAAACCGCTTCGGTTTGTTTGTGCGCTCAAGTAAACAGAGAGACCCACTTGGAGCTGTACTTGTGCAGCACGGCCTCCAGCGTGCCCACCAGCTCCTCCGAGTTGACGCTCTTCTGGCCGGCCAGCGAGTGCATCTTCTCGTACAGGTCGGCCATCTCCGTGCGCGCCTGCGCAAAGTGGCACAGCTGCTCCGACAGGTGCGACAGCAGGTCCTCCAGGTAGGAGGCGGAGCCTGGCTGGCCGTGGCGCCCCGAGGTCATCACCTTCCTCAGCTCGTTGTGGAGGGAGGCGTAGATGGTGCGGATGGAGTCCTTGCGGCTGAAGAAGCTCTGGCTGCCTGCAGAGAGGAAGGAGATGAAGGAGATAAAGTGCTGCAGCGCCCTCTGGCGATGCAGACAAGTAATCGCTTCACCTTCAAGGACAAGGTCCACCTCCGATTGGACCCCTTTACTTACATGGTGGGGATTCCGTTTCACGGAAGAAACGCTTATTTTACTCAGGATTATTTTATCCTTACAACTGATTTATGGGACAATGTTCGATACAATGCAGCCCGTTTTTAGATTTAAACATATTCATAAATATTAGGACCTCAGTGACAGTACTTCATGTACGCAGTATACACATTATACTCTGTGGTACTAGGAGGTGTCGTTACCCATCTTCTGCCCCAGGAAGGTCATGTGGTGGTAGGCCTTCTCCGCGGCGGCCAGGTGAGCCAGAGCCGCGAGCAGCGCGGCCCAGGTGGGCCCGGCGGCCCTGGAGCTGCCGTCCTTCTCCTTCTCCACGTAGTCCTTGGCCCGGTCGAAGGAGAACATGCCGAGCTGCGTGAAGAAGCTCTCCAGGATGGCCCGCTCGCGGGGAACGGGCCGCAGCTCCTCCGTCGCTTCCGCCATTGAGATGCTGCGACGGACTAACGGCCGGCTAACGCGTTAGCAACGGAAGTCAAGAAAAAAGATCATTACGACAAAAAAACGCGTTGTACCGACAGATCGACGTTATAAGCGGCCGTTATCTTGACAATGCAGCCGTAAATTGCTTCAACATGTACTTAAAACCACAACATCTGAAACAAACTGCCTTCATCCGGCTAGCCGGCTAAATGCCCGACGCCATCTTGGTTCTAGCGGAAGTAAACACTACGGCGAGCCAAGACTACCAAAATAAAGCGCCTCATTAAACTAAGAACAAAACAACTAAACGTGCATTTATTAATGCTTGACACAAACTTGCACGTATATATACACAAATGTGTAATATATATATATATATATTGACAAACCTCACAACGCATATATGCAAACCAGAGTACACAATATTCAGTACACATATATACAAACCTAAGTATACATTTGCAGACACATTTATCTGAATACCAAAACTAAAAAGCGTGTCCGCACAGTTCTCACATCAAATAAAATCTAAATCTATTGAGACGTACAGATCCCAAACCCATTAGACCGTATCGAATCTACAATGCTCTCCGTCATTTAGTCACTGCGCTCGTTTCTGAGTAAAAGGGTTCAAAGCCAAAACAAATTAGGAATCAGATCTTTCCTGGAAACTTTCCAGATCATCAATTGATTCCGACGAGGCCCCTCGGCCTGTTTATTAAGACAAATTCTTCATTGACTAGTTGCTTCAGATGGTTGAGCAGCGTGAACAGCAACGAGGTCCACATCTACATCAACAAGCACTCGATTCATCACAATGACATCTGGAACAGACTCTCATGCTGTAATCTCTTAGACTTGAATCCCCCGACGCCTCCGTCAGCTCCACCCGAACCTCGCAGTTCTCACTTGTCCGACTTCAGATATTCATGGTCCTCAGAGGATGGTCCTACATTCACTGATGAGCCCCTGGTTTTCTCCATGGGACCGTCGTGCTCTCCTCGGTCTCCCGCCATCACGGAACATTCAAACGTTCAGAAACATGGCGGCGGACTCTCACATATTTAATCAGAATTGATCATAAATGGATGGAAACTGATCACAAGGCGTGTTTCACACAGGCGTCCCTCCCAGTTGCCCCCCCCCCTCTACAGGCGTGGATCTTTGCTCTCCTTTAAAGTCTCCTCAAAATGAGCACAAATTCAATTTCCTCTCCTCCTCCTCTCAGCTCGGTAAGTGAACTCCTCTCTTTTGGGTTTTGGGTGTTTGTTTTGCAGTAATTTGATTGAATTCGAACCAGGCAATTTGTGGCATTTTAATCATGTCGTGCCTTTGAGCCAGGCACTGGTAATACATTGTTACTTACTTCATTACTGCAGGCTGAGATCAAAATACACACATATATATATCCAAATATATATATGTGAGTTATGTTTGTGGAGGAGTGCAAGGAGGGAAAAACTGCTAGGACATAAGACGTAAACAAAGTTTAGAAAAAGGAATTTACTTGTTGTGAGGGAGGAAATAATGGAATAATGGAGTTAGATACACGCCGCTGTCCCATCACAGTGTGATTCAAGTGTAACACTGAAACGACACAAAGCTTTGGGGGTTTGGACCTCGTGGACGTGTTGTCAGCAGCAGTGCTGCTACGCTTCAGCCAATTTTTAAGGTATTTAGAAAGAAATCTCACGCACCCCCTGGAGTGCCTTCAGGTACCCCGTTTGAGAACCAATGCTCTATATTAGGAACCAGTCCCAATGTAGACCTGATCCTCTGCAGACCTCCATCGGTAAACGAGACGAGGAGGAGAGCTCCGCTCCCGTCAGAACAACACCAAGAATGACAGTAATAGAGAGTTTGTATGGATTTAAAAAAGCTTTCCTCTTAGCAAACTGACTCCAAACCAGGAGGCGGTGGTAACGGCCTCTAAGCCGGGCAGCACGCCGCCTTTGATTTAACACGCGAAGAAGAAAGCGTCACGTGACGCACCCAGAAGTCGCAGAGCAAACGGTGTCTTCTGGAGGCGTCGCTGTGACGCGGATTCGTCTCGTTTGACTACGTGTTAAAATGCCCTTGTTTTACTCCACTTGAGTCCCAAGCGAAAGACACGCGCGTGTGTAGCCGCCGTTTCACGCTGGAAAGATGAATTCAAGGCGTTTGAAACGCTAACGAGCTAACGTCAGCTAGCAGCGATGGCTGCGCGGAGGACCGGTGAGTTCACCGACACGCTGCTGCCGTTTGTAACGTTAGTTGTCCTTCACATGGAAACACGTGGACGTGGAAATGGTCCAAAGTCCAAAGGAGTTCAGGTGCAACACGCGAATGCGCTACAACCCTGTTATACACGTGACCTGTGACGTCACACGCTGGTATCACGCGTTCGTCTGCAGACTCGCAGTTCGTTAGTGCATTTTGACTCTTAACGTCTTTGAATTATGCAGCAAACACAAAGTAAAACTATTATTCTGATGACTTTTAGTCATTGTGTTTGAATGCAGGTCCCCAGGCAGATGCTCGTGTGTTTTTGTGTGTTTGCACACACGCACAGTTCCTCCTGCAGGCAGACGTTTTGTGTTCATTTAAGTATATTGTGCATATTTTGCCCCATGATTCACATAAAAAACTTTCATAAACATTTTTCAGCTGTGCAGAAACAAAACAACCAGTTGCGTTAAAGCGGGTTAATGGCATTTCGTCTTCGTCATCACGGATCCACATCTAATCACTGAATGGTTTGTTTCATTGGGAAGCTCAACCAGTCGATTTGGAGCGAATCCGAAGTGGAGGCGTGTTTCCCCCGAGGAGCTGGGCATGAGGCGCTGCTCTCATCCGGCAGTAACTCACATCCACCGCGCCGCAGAAGGGAAAAGCCGCAAAGCCGTTCTTCCAAATCTGCATTTACGAAGATTCCCGGGAGCCAATAAATAAAATAAAATGAGTCGCGCTCTCACTGAGCACAGTTACGACTGCACACGAGGTTAAATTCCCACGGAGCCGCCGTGTGGTCGGTTGTGTACAAGCAATGCCGCTAATAGTCAGTTATTCTTTTGAATGGAGCCTGGTGCAGAACCACCCAAAGCACAGTCAGAACCAAACACCCTCTGGTCTGCAGCTCCGATGTAAAAACACAACGACCAGCGTGTTCGTAATCTGACACTCGGGAGGTCCCGCTGACGTTTCTACTCCGTCTCCTGTCCCGCAGCACGGGACGTCCGTCAGCATGAATTCTGAGAGTGACGTGTTGATGAAGGAGTACATCAAGATGATGACCGACATGATCGTGCTGTGCGCCACTTTGGCTCTCTCCCTGTCCTTCTGGATGATCTCCATCACCATCAGCAGCTACTACGGTGAGGACGCTACAGCTGTTTGTCTGGTGGCGATTCCACAGCGGTAGTGTTTCTGAGCACCAGGGTCCCTTTGGAAAACCTCCCGTTCTCTGACAGCTGGTTCCCTCCAGTGGAGCGGTCTCGTTTGAGAAGCTTATTGTAAAACGCGGTGAAGATACGTCCTTCATGTTGAAACACCGACATTTCGTGTCCCCTCTCAAATCACATGTTCGTTGGCACCGTTTAGGAAACCAGCGGCGCTTCCTCAGGGGGAGAAACGTTTGAGGTTCTCCTCCCCGGCGGTCTCATCTCGTGTGTTTACGTTCCCAGGAACACTGCAGCCCGTGTCGCCGTGGCGATGGTTGTTCTCCATCTTGGTTCCCCTCATGCTGACGGCCAGAGGGTTGAAGAGACAAAGTCTGAGCTACTCCGGAGCGCTGGGAGGTGAGGGGCAAATATGAATAATGCATGAAGCATCTCTTCCGCTCTGCGAGGCCTTTCGGGCTCTTTGAGCGCGTTAGTTTTTTTAGGGCCCACAAAGAGTTAATGTCGTTCATCCTGATGGAATATTCTCACATAAGAGTCTTAGTTTGGAGTAAAAATGTGCTGAAAGTTTCTTACACCTTTTTAAATATTTTTTCCTCGTTGTCAACAAACCACTTTTAAATGCGTAAAATAAACCCCCCATGAATGATGCAGGAACATTGAAGGACCCGTGATCACATCATTTGTGTCTCGTTTTTATTTGGTCGCACATTTTCTAGATTTTTGAACTTATTGCATTGAAAGTTCTGCATTTTATATCAACAGCAGTTTATTTTAAAAAGCAGCTGTTGATTCTTGGGGTTCGTATTTCCTGTGAGACAGTGAACGGCTCTCGTCTGCAGACGGGTGGGAGGTAGTTCTCGTCTAAAGCTCTTACACCTCGTGCTCCTCAGCTCTGCTCGTTGGCTTCGTGCTGACGATGGCCAACTACAGCTTCTTCTCCGCCCTGCTGGCCTTCTTCATCACCTCCACCAAACTCACTCGCTGGGGGGGGGGCGCACAAGAGGAAGCTAGACGCCGAGTACAAAGAAGGTGAGAAACTCGTTGTTCTCCCTTTTTTAAAATGGATGCAAAGTGTTAACAAGTGGAATTGTTTTTGATCAGGCGGTCAGAGGAACTGGATCCAGGTGTTCTGTAACGGAGGAGTTCCCACAGAGCTCGCACTGCTTTACATGATCGAGGTAAAACTTCCTCCTTAAGTTTGTCTCAATCCACAAGAAGCGACATTTTAACATGTAAAAAATATATGGCCTGTGCCATGTGACACTGGCACGTGAGCTCGGCCTGTGTCATGTGACACTGGCACGCGAGCTCGGCCTGTGCCATGTGACACTGGCACGCGAGCTCGGCCTGTGCCATGTGACACTGGCACGCGAGCTCGGCCTGTGCCATGTGACACTGGCACGTGAGCCCGGCCTGTGTCATGTGACACTGGCACGCGAGCTCGGCCTGTGTCATGTGACACTGGCACGCGAGCTCGGCCTGTGTCATGTGACTGCGAGCTTCGGCCTGTGTCATGTGACACTGGCACGCGAGCTCGGCCTGTGTCATGTGACACTGGCACGCAGCTCGGCCTGTGTCATGTGACACTGGCACGCGAGCTCGGCCTGTGTCATGTGACACTGGCACGCGAGCTCGGCCTGTGTCATGTGACACTGGCACGCGAGCTCGGCCTGTGTCATGTGACACTGGCACGCGAGCTCGGCCTGTGTCATGTGACACTGGCACGCGAGCTCGGCCTGTGTCATGTGACACTGGCACGCGAGCTCGGCCTGTGTCATGTGACTGACATGTGACCCCGGCCTCAGGTGGGTCCAGGTGAGATGCCGATCGACTTCAGCAGGCAGTACACGGCCTCCTGGATGTGCCTCTCTCTGCTGGGCGCGCTGGCCTGCAGCTGCGGGGACACCTGGGCCTCGGAGGTGGGACCCGTCCTCAGCCAATCAAAGCCCAGACTCATCACCACCTGGAAGGAAGTCCCTGCAGGTGAAAAAACATACAAATATTTTATAACTATTTGGGAA
This sequence comes from Gasterosteus nipponicus, assembly GCA_014132575.2. Taxonomy (NCBI): domain Eukaryota; kingdom Metazoa; phylum Chordata; class Actinopteri; order Perciformes; family Gasterosteidae; genus Gasterosteus; species Gasterosteus nipponicus. The sequence goes on along the minus strand of BMAF01000002.1, from coordinate 997,124 downwards.
AAATAGTTAATAGTATAATTTTTTTTAAATAAAATAGTATAGTTTTTCAATGGGAGACCGTCGTAAAGATCGCAGTCGGTTCCCAGCTACGTTGTACAAGTGTAGCGTTGTTGCTGTGACGTTTGAAGCTCTGGATCTACTTTCTCTCTCTTCTGCTCAGGCACAAACGGCGGCGTCACCACTGTGGGACTCGTGGCCAGTTTCCTGGGTGGGCTGGTGGTGGGCGGGGCTTATTACGCCACGCAGCTCCTGCTGGTGAACAACCTCGACCTGGTGAACCCCCAGTGGCCCATCGTGGTGTACGGGGGCGTGGCCGGCCTGGTGGGGTCCTTGCTGGACTCCTTCCTGGGGGCTCACATGCAGTACTCAGGTTAGGAACCAAGACGAGTCATTTGGTCCAAAAGCCGAAGGATAATGAGTCACAGAGAAACAAGACAACGTTTGCATTAAGACTCCTGCAGACTATCAAGTTCATCTCTAATGTTTCATTTGTTTGTGCCAGACTGACTTGTGTAGCAACACGCTGCAGCTCAATGCGAATAGAACACCAATCAATCCTTGGTCCTGAGTACATTTAACACAGTATTTTGACTTTCTGATGATCATCACACGTCACTTAGCTGATGCTTTTATCCAAAGCGACTTACAATAAGAACATTTCAACCATAAGGAGACAAACTCAGAAGAACAAGAAACAAGAAAGTGCAATTTCCTCAAATAAGCCGATTTACAACTTGGACTGTAGAGCGAGTATCTACAGGATCCTGCAGTGATGTTGGGAGTCAGGGAGAGTCGGCTGTCGACGTCACGCCGAGGTTCCTGCTGTCAAAGTGGGCGTTAACATCCTGTGTCGGAGAATCTTTCCCCAGAAAGAGAAGTAGTTCCGTCTTGTCGGGGTTGATCTTCAGATGGTGGGCGGATCCACTGAGAGATGTCAGTCAGACAGGCAGAGATCCGAGTGAGGGAAGGAGAGAACTAGTTGGGTGTCATCAGCATCGCTGTGGTAAGAGAAGCCATGTGAGCGAATGACAGCGAAAGAGAGTTGGTGTAGAGCGAGAAGAGGAGGGGACCCAGGACGGAACCCTGAGGAACTCCAGTAGTAAGAGGACAAGGTTCCCACACAGATCCTCTCCAGGTTACCCGGTAGGTGCGTCCGTCGAGGTAGGACGAGAGAAGGGAGAGAGCAGAGCCTGAGACACCAAGTTCCTGAAGGGAGGAGACAAGGAGACAAAGTGGTTGACTGTGTCAAATGCAGCAGAGAGGTCCAGAAGGACGAGGACAGAGGACAGAGAGGAGCTCTAGCAGTGTGGAGCTGCTCTGAGACAGCGAGGAGAGCAGTCTCTGTGGAACGGCCTTGAAGCCTGACTGGTGGAGGTCCAGGAGGTTGTTATGGTGGAGACAGGAGGAGAGTTGGTTAAAGATAGTGAGCGTAAGTTTCCCTCTCGTGTCCCGCAGGCTACGACGCCAGCATCGGGAAGGTGGTGAACTACCAGTCGGCCACCACCCGGCGGATCTGTGGCAAGCCCATCCTGGACAACAACGCTGTCAACCTGTTCTCCTCCGTCCTGGTGGCGCTCATCCTGCCCGGCCTGGCCTGGGGGATGTGGCCCCGATAGATAAAGACACTAGTGGTCCGTCGGACCCTCGTCTCATGTTCTCACCACATGTCGGACGCTTGAGAAGAAATAAAACCTTGTGATTTGGGCCCTGCATTTAGACATGAACTTTCAGGTATAATTTAAGCTTAACACTGCCCCCATTATAATATAATCACTATATTGTTTATTTGCTGTTTCTTTTTTTTTAATCACTAATTTATAAGATCATGGAAAAACAAATGTCATTAAAATAAATGAAAAAATGTAACGCAAAAAAACATCCGTCAAAATATGTTGAAAAAGTCCAATAAACTCTAAAATGTAAAAAATATATGGAGAAACAATATTAGGTGTAAAAATGCTGAGAAGGAAAGTCAACATATGCCATGTTGCTAAATGTCATGGGAAAAAAAGCAAAAAAAATATTTGGTAAAATGTTTCGGGAGAAAAAATAAATATTAGACCAAAGATTTTTTTTAGGAAAAGTCACAATATATTGGGTCAAACATTTTCATGGGAAAAATATATATATATTCAGAAAAAAGTTCAAATATGTTAGGTTGAAAAATCACAGGGCAAAAGTTTTTAGAAATTTTAGGGAAAAAAATATGTGGGATTGAAAATGATCATGGAAGAAAAGGTCCATAAGAACTCTATACTCAAAAATTTACAAATATTTTTAAAAAATGTAAAATATTCGGTCAGAATATGGGGCGGAAAAGTCAAACAATATTTGTTTGACAAATATTAATAAAAAATCTCAAAATAAATTTCCTGTGTAATCTATAATATGAATAATGCTTGGTTACGATGGTTATTTGATTTAATAAACTTAGATTTATTTACTTCAAACTTTTAAAATTACAATTACTTTACATAAAGCCTGGCTCAATAAACAACATATTGATGAAAATTTCACATTTAAGCAGGATTTTAAGTGTTGATATCAAACTTTTGTCTTTGTGAATATTTTGATCACAGAAGTCTGGTGCGTTTAGAATCCTGCTCACTGCCATAGTTGTCAGTAGATGGCGCTGTGACTCAAAATGGCGCCGCGCTGTCAACGCGCTGTTCAATGACGCCTCAACATCACTAAGGCCTTGATAACATTTGAAATTGATCTGATCAATTCACCAAATTCAATATGTCTGACTTTCTGTTGGTGTCCATTAAGGTCAAAAGTACCACGTGAGCTCACTCACCTAAATCCAGCAGGGGGCGCTATGGAGCCGATAGACGCTCTGAAGCTCCAGAATCACACAACTACATTTAGGACTTTATGTTTGATTCAGTTTGAAACGGCCGTTCACAAAACACGTGCTCGGGGTTAGAAGAGGAGGTGGAGGAGAGGAGGGGAGGGGCCAGGGGAGGGAGGGAGGAGTCGAAACGGGTTGAGCCGGTTGAGGCCCCGCCCCCCCGCCCCGCCCCCCCTGTAGGAAGCTGCTGTTTGCTGCAGAAGGAGTAAAGACGACCAGAAGAAGCCATGGCTGTGAATAAATGCGTCAAGTTCTTTCTCTTCTTCTTCAACCTGCTCTTCTGGGTGAGTCGCCACACAAAAGTGATCATTTGAGTCATTTCACGCCATTTATCGTCTGTTTTCACTGGTTTTATTTGGAGATAATTCATGTCTTTTAACTTTGTTTAGTTATAACTTTATTTGGTTTTCTTTGGAGGAATTTTCTCTCTTAAACTGGATTTTACGATGGAGGGTTCATTTATTGATCTGGTGATGATTATCTGTATCGATCGATCTATTTATTTATCTATATTTATACTATACTACTATTATATTTATTATCTACCTCGTCATCTGTGGTTTTAGTTCTGCTTATTAAACGTTAATTCTTCGGTTGTCTCTGTCTGAAGCGTCTCTCTGTCAACCGACCGGTGGAGTCAAACAGGTTTTGGTGGCTCTTTATTATTCGTGGACACAAAGGTGTCTCAGTTTCAGGGCGTGGACGCCGCGCCGCGTCATCATGTCCATCTATTGAAACCTGCGAGCAGCGTCTCACATGGGCGGTTTCCCCGTTTACCCTGCTTACTGTGTGTATGTATGTATATATATATATACAAATATACACAGTGAATATATACTGTGTATTTGCACTGGATTAAACACCTGTTGTAATACTGAACTTCTTACATCTCATGTGTGATTTTCTTCAGCCGACAGATAAAAAGTTTCCACCTTTAACTGCGTTTGAAGATGTGCTGCTGCTCTGCTCATCGGGCGGCCAGTTTATTTCCGTCTGTGTTCCCAGAAATGATTTAAATCAATGTTAACCTGATTGTACCACTCGGGGGACGCGGTGGACATGATAATCATGATGGGGGGCTCTCATTCAGGGGTCTAATTAGCTTTTAGTGGCCAAGTGATGCTTCCTGATGGGACAAACAAAGAGAAACTAACACGGACGCTGTGCCACAGATCAACAGATTTATTCATATATTACCAGAAGTTCAATTAAAAAAACAAGATGTTTGATCGACGTTGGAAATAGTTTAAATTAAAGGATTCAAGCTTCGTTATTTCACTGTAAATGTTCGTATTAAAGAGGTTTGACCTGTGATCAGCTGATATTCCATCACTCCTACATGAATAACAGATGCTGCGTTCAGGGACCATTTCTGCACAGGAAATACGCGGTCGTAACGCAAAGCAAACCCAGCGTCTGAACAAATACAAGCCAGACGTTTCCAAAAAACTGCTTATTTCAATTAGAAAAATGGAAGTATGATCCTCATGTGCTGGAGTCACTCGGCCTCCTGCTCTCTGTTATCAGCTGTAACCGACAGTAACGACTAATCATGTCTACAACACAATAAACATAAGATGACAGATTTCACTCTGAGCCGGAGCTGCACATTGTGCAGGTTTTGTGTGTTTCGTGCGTTTGTGCGTTAGTTCGCTCTTATCCGTCTGATGACCGCTGATCAGCTGGTCTCCATGGTGACGCGGTGGTCTGGTTCCTGGTGGGTAGTGCGTCCGTGTCTCATGGATGTCTCCTCCCTGTCCTCCTGCAGCTGAGTGGTTGCGTCATCCTCGGCGTCTCCATCTACCTGAAGGTGCACAAGGATGGAAACGTGGTGAGAAGCTCTAAACGTCATGAAACGTCTCACGGGTGTCGTTGATCACGTGTCAGATGCTGATTGGTCGTCTCTCTCCAGATCACCAACGAAGCGATCCCGGGCCTCGACCTGATGATCGCCATCGGAGTGATCATCATGCTGCTCGGGTTCCTGGGCTGCTGGGGGGCCATCAGGGAGAACCGCTGCATGCTGCTCATGGTGGGACGCGCCGTCTACAACATGGACACATGCGTGTTCTATACGAGCCCGTCACATGTATTTATCACAGTATGGACACATACGTGTTCTATACGAGCCCGTCACACGTATTTATCACAGTATGGACACATCGTGTTCTATCTGAGCCCGTCGTATTTATCACAGTATGGACACGTGTTCTATACGAGCCCGTCACACGTATTTATCACAGTATGGACACATACGTGTTCTATACGAGCCCGTCACACGTATTTATCACAGTATGGACACATACGTGTTCTATACGAGCCCGTCACACGTATTTATCACAGTATGGACACATGCGTGTTCTATAGGAGCCCGTCACATGTATTTATCACAGTATGGACACATGCGTGTTCTATACGAGCCCGTCACACGTATTTATCACAGTATGGACACATACGTGTTCTATAGGAGCCCGTCACACGTATTTATCACAGTATGGACACATACGTGTTCTATAGGACCCGTCACACGTATTTATCACAGTATGGACATACGTGTTCTATCTGAGCCCGGTATTTATCACAGTATGGACACATCGTGTTCTATAGGAGCCCGTCACACGTATCTATCACAGTATGGACACATACGTGTTCTATAGGAGCCCGGTATTTATCACAGTATGGACACATACGTGTTCTATAGGAGCCCGTCACACGTATTTATCACAGTATGGACACATACGTGTTCTATAGGAGCCCGTCACATGTATTTATCACAGTATAGACACATACGTGTTCTATACGAGCCCGTCACACGTATTTATCACAGTATGGACACATACGTGTTCTATACGAGCCCGTCACACGTATTTATCACAGTATGGACACATACGTGTTCTATCTGAGCCCGTCACACGTATTTATCACAGTATGGACACATACGTGTTCTATCTGAGCCCGTCCTGCGTATTTATCAGTATGGACACATACGTGTTCTATATGAGCCCGTCACACGTATTTATCACAGTATGGACACATGCGTGTTCTATAGGGAGCCCGTCATGTATTTATCACAGTATGGACACATGCGTGTTCTACGAGCCCGTCACACGTATTTATCACAGTATGGACACATCGTGTTCTATAGAGCCGTCACACGTATTTATCACAGTATGGACACATGCGTGTTCTATAGGAGCCCGTCACACGTATTTATCACAGTATGGACACATACGTGTTCTATACGAGCCCGTCCTGCGTATTTTATCACAGTATGGACACATACGTGTTCTATAGGAGCCCGTCACGTATCTATCACAGTATGGACACATACGTGTTCTATAGGAGCCGTCATACGTATTTATCACAGTATGGACACATACGTGTTCTATAGGAGCCCGTCACACGTATCTATCACAGTATGGACACATACGTGTTCTATAGGAGCCCGTCATACGTATTTATCACAGTATGGACACATACGTGTTCTATAGGAGCCCGTCACACGTATTTATCACAGTATGGACACATACGTGTTCTATAGGAGCCCGTCACACGTATTTATCACAGTATGGACACATGCGTGTTCTATATGAGCCCGTCACATGTATTTATCACAGTATGGACACATGCGTGTTCTATATGAGCCCGTCACACGTATTTATCACAGTATGGACACATACGTGTTCTATATGAGCCCGTCACACGTATTTATCACAGTATGGACACATCGTGTTCTATCTGAGCCCGTCACTGCGTATTTATCACAGTATGGACACATCGTGTTCTATAGAGCCCGTCTGCGTATTTATCACAGTATGGACACATGCGTGTTCTATATGAGCCCGTCACATGTATTTATCACAGTATGGACACATGCGTGTTCTATATGAGCCCGTCACACGTATTTATCACAGTATGGACACATACGTGTTCTATATGAGCCCGTCACACGTATTTATCACAGTATGGACACATACGTGTTCATGCAGCCCCGTCCACACGTATTTATCACAGTATGGACACATACGTGTTCTATACGAGCCCGTCACACGTATTTATCACAGTATGGACACATGCGTGTTCTATACGAGCCTGTCACACGTATTTATCACAGTATGGACACATACGTGTTCTATATGAGCCCGTCACATGTATTTATCACAGTATGGACACATGCGTGTTCTATACGAGCCTGTCACACGTATTTATCACAGTATGGACACATGCGTGTTCTATATGAGCCCGTCACATGTATTTATCACAGTATGGACACATGCGTGTTCTATAGGAGCCCGTCACACGTATTTATCACAGTATGGACACATGCGTGTTCTATAGGAGCCCGGCACACGTATTTATCACAGTATGGACACATACGTGTTCTATAGGAGCCCGTCACACGTATTTATCACAGTATGGACGTGTTCTATCTGAGCCCGTTCACGTATTTATCACAGTATGGACACATACGTGTTCTATACGAGCCCGTCATACGTATTTATCACAGTATGGACACATACGTGTTCTATACGAGCCCGTTACTGCGTATTTATCACAGTATGGACACATACGTGTTACATACGAGCCCGTCACACGTATTTATCACAGTATGGACACATGCGTGTTCTATATGAGCCAGTCACATGTATTTATCACAGTATGGACACATACGTGTTCTATAGGAGCCCGTCACACGTATTTATCACAGTATGGACACATACGTGTTCTATATGAGCCCGTCACATGTATTTATCACAGTATGGACACATACGTGTTCTATAGGAGCCCGTCACACGTATTTATCACAGTATGGACACATGCGTGTTCTATACGAGCCCGTTACACGTATTTATCACAGTATGGACACATGCGTGTTCTATACGAGCCCGTCACACGTATTTATCACAGTATGGACACATACGTGTTCTATAGAGCCCGTCACACGTATTTATCACAGTATGGACACATGCGTGTTCTATATGAGCCCGTCACACGTATTTATCACAGTATGGACACATACGTGTTCTATATGAGCCCGTCACATGTATTTATCACAGTATGGACACATACGTGTTCTATAGGATCCCGTCACACGTATTTATCACAGTATGGACACATGCGTGTAATTTTTGACGAACCATCTTATTACTTAAAAAAAACTAAATATATTTTGAACACACTATTAGTACTTTTAATGACTTTTTGACGTTCACTATAATCTATTATGACTCCTCTATACTTTTTGAACACTACTTATTAGCTTTCTACGACCTTGTGAAATACTATATTATGACTGTTTAATGACGTATAATATTAATTGATGTACTATACAATGAGTTCTGGACTTTAACAAAGTTAACGTGACTTCTGTATCATTTTGTACAAATGTGCCGCGATAATTTAGCTTTAAGGGTTTAATCGGCTCAGATAATCATCGTTATCTTCATCCTGACGGCTCCTCCTCCTCTATTCCCGCAGTTCTTCATCAGCCTCCTCGTCATCTTCGTCCTCCTGCTGGCGTTGGGCATCCTGGGGGCCGTGGAGGGGAAGAAGGTGAAACAGGAAGTGATGTCGTCCCGGGGGTTACCTGCTGGTCGCCGGGACGATGTGACCTCACCTGGTTTGTGTGTCTGCAGGTGAAGGACTGGGTGAAGGAACGTCTGACCAAACTCACACCGCTTTCATCGCAGCCGGCCAACGTGAGGAACGACCTGGAGAAGCTGCAGGCCGAGGTAACACACACACACACACACACACACACAGGTTGGGATCCGGCTCTGAGGGAAATGTTGATGAGCAAGCGGCGTTGTGCTCGCCTTGCAGCTGAAGTGCTGCGGCCTCGTCAACGGGTCGTCGGAATGGACGCCAATTCCTGACTCGTGTCGCTGCGACGCCAGCCTGCCAGAATGCTCCGCCTCCGGCGTGTACAGCACGGTGAGCTACACACGTGCACATGTACATATGTGTGTGTGTGTGTGTGGATTAGAGTGATCACCAACGTCCTGTCCCGCAGCCGTGCTCCACCCGAATCATCAGTCTGATGGAGACCAACATGGAGGTGGTGCTGGGGATCGCCTTCGCCATCGCCATTCTGCTGGTGAGCACGCACACGCATGCACTTTTAAGAACTTTAATCGGATATTACTCATCTTCGTTGGGAGTACTTTTGATGCCTCCTCACTGTACTTTTACTTGTAGTATTTTTACAGCTGCTGTTTGTACTGAAATGACTTCGATGAACAGAACGTCTTTAATGTTTCACTTTCTCTCTCAGATCTTCGGGATGGTCTTCTCCATGATTCTCTACTGCCAGATCGGCAGGAAGGACGGCGTCACCACCGCCTGATCGCCTCCCCACATGGCCCCGCCCCCCTCCCGCCGCTGCCTGGCAACGGACCACATGACCTCAGTACTACTGTAACTTTACCTGTACCTTTACTGTGGAGTGTCACGCAGATGTTTTGGTGACATTTAAAGCATTAATACACATCTTTGTGCGTACTTTATGGAGACTCAGTATGAGACAAGTTGTAGAAATATCTGAATCTGGATATGATAATTTCAGCAACTTAAACTGTGTAAGATAAACCAGAGTAAATGTAAATAAATTAACTCAATGGACAAAATAAAAGTGGTAGAAAAATATTCGAGGGTTCCTTTAACTTTACCGATTTTATTTCCTATTTTGTGGCGTAAAGGAACAGAATTTAGGGAAATTATGTCAAAAACAATTTGTGATGTTTGAGGCTCGTTGTGTATAAAAAAAACATTAACGAAAATATAAAGTTTTCATGAGTATCTCACATGAATGATTCTAAGATGTAAAACTAACTGACTGTATTAAATGATTATTTTTGCTATTATCTAACTTGCATTAAATATGCCTGATATCAGATGTATAATGTGTTGCTCAAGTGAAGGTTGAGGGTGCATGAGCTCCATAAGTGTATGTGCACATTTTTAGTGCTGTCTGTTGCTTGGAGAATTTCACACAATAATCCTCAGAGTCAAGTTTCCGCTGTGTTTTGTTCCTCTGGAAATACACGACGTATAAAACATCCATTCAGCCCGTTGAAAACAACACATGTTTTATTACAATACTGTTATTAAAAGTACTCAAGTGGTTTAAACTGGTTGCTGTTGCATTTATACTTCTAAAAAGATTTTTGTCCCATAACTTAGTTTGGTTTCTGTTATAAAAGGGAAATAAAAGCTTAAAGGCTTCATGACATATGTTTGACTTTATAACCATATGTACTATACTACTTACTTTATGACATAACCATGACAGAAAAACGATATTACTTCATTTCTGTGCCTTTTCATTGATAACGACACTATAAAAACACTACACAGACTTTTAAAACATTTTTTATGACATACTTTAATAACTAAGAGTTATTAATACATTTTACATACTGACTTCATATGAATCTTATGACATACAACGACTTTAGTAAAAACCTTTTAATGACATGATGTATGTATACTTTCATATATTATACTTGATTTGACATCTCGGTACTGCTTGGTACTTTGTGCCCCGTGAGGCGTCCGTGGTCGTCCATCTTTGACCTGTTGATGACATCACCGTCTGATCACCTGCACAGGTGAGCTGCTGGTTTGACTTCTTTGACCTAATATTTTTCACTTTATTCCATAACATTATTCAACCGCATCATTTTTCAAAATGACATTTTCAGCTTGTCATATATTTTCTTCTACAAAACCCTTTTTCCTGTGACATTTTTTGACCCTCTATATTTTTTGTCATGGGAAAACAAGTTGAAGTTTTAATCAATAGAACCGGTCCAGACGCCAAGTTTATTCACCGTCCTTCATTCCACGAAGATGTAAAATATCAAACCTAAAACAGCAAGTTATGATTGAGTGGAGCTTTATTTTTTAGAGGCTTGTTGGCTTCATACCAAAGTATCATGGGACCTTTGACCACAGTGGACCCCAGTTAATAGTTAACAGAGAATTAGTGGCAGACTTTATAAAGACACCATGTCGAACATTAACAGATCAATGCAGACTGTATCGGACTTTTGGAAAGAAGCGCAGACAGAGGAGGGATCCCCTGGAACATGGACCAGATCTTTGATAACACGCGGGTGAGTTCTTCTGGTTCCACTAACTCAAGGCCCGGTTAAGTACAATAAGAGCACCAGAAGTAAACAAGAATATTCTGGTTATTAGAGCTGATTGAGGTCGAGGTGTTGTGTTGGATTCTCTTGATTCCGTTCGTCAGCCTGTGTGTGTTGATGTCACATCATTGGTTAAAATAAAACGAACCACGTGAGATCAACGCTCTTATGTAACTGTTTCCTCTCTGCAGCCGGTCTGCAGCCCAGAGCAGCATCCGCCGGCGCCCTGAGGGGGAGGGAGGACGCCTTCTGCTTTCTTCAACAGGAAGCAGATCGTTTTGTGGCGTTTCACAGTTCGCTCTGTCCGTCACTAGAACGCAGGAAGAGCCGGAATATTTAAGACGTTAATAAATCTGAAGGACTCCAACGTTGGAATCCAGCGGGGTGAGTTACCATCTGTGCGTTCCTCACTTTAATGATGCTTCTCTACGTTGCTGCTGTTACACCAATTTATTGTCTAGTTAGTAAAACCAACGCCGCCTCAGAAGGGATCAACAGAATGCAAATGAAGAGTTCCTTTACATTTAGCTGAGGCTTTGACCCGAAGCGACTTTCAATAAGAGCAGCAAGCAAGTACAAGGAAGCCAAACTGCAAAGTGCTGACAAAGTGCCACCAAGTCCAGGAGAACAGGGTAGATGTGCACCTTCAGTTTGGGGAGGAAGCTGTTTGGACTGTGTGATAACGCGGAATGATTCAGCGGGCTCCGATAAGCTCGGGTGTGGTTTCACTGAGCGACTTTCACTCTTGCAGCAGTGCTTCAGCGGTTGGGTGAGCGCTGCTGTGGGAGCCCAATGTTTACGTCAAGTAAAGTTCAGGGCCGTCTGAGGCCTCCTTTGAGCTGCAGCCTCCGGCTCTGAGCCAAGTTTCTGTTCCAGCTCTCAGATGAATCCTCCCAACGCACGTTCAGCTGCTGGCTTACGTTCGCTCTGCACAGGCTCAACTAGCTCTCCGCTCACGAGAAACGCCTGAAACTGGAGCTCTGTATCAATAGTTAAGCTTGAAGGTTAAGGTTGAAAACCCAAGGCTTCGGGTTGTAGTTCGGACCACCTTTGGGTACCCGGGTCTTTGTACTCACAACCGCCCGAAAGAAAACAAACCGCAGCCTCGATCATGTCCTCCGGTCCGTTGCAGTTAAAGGAAGCCGGCGTTATTGGAGCGATGGGCGACCCTACGGAGCGGCGGTCCGAGGCTCTGAAGGAGGAACACGGGACACTAAACGGGGGCGCCCCTTTCTTATCAATGCTTATTTTGTGAAGGTCAAGAAACTGTAAACAAACAACACCAATGAATCCAAACTGATGGAAGTTACTTATTGATCCAGAGAATAGCAAACAGTCTGACGATGAATCCTTTTCACTTCACGTCGGGTTTCCGCAGACCAAACTCCTCCCTCCAGCGTCCCGTTATTGATCGACGGTTGATGAACTCCTTGTGGGGTAAAAGGTTTAAACCCTTGTTTGAGTCCTATTTATCGTTTTACTATTTTAACTAAATAATGCTGAATTACAAGAACAGAGCAACCCTTGACCTACGTTCTGTTATATCTGTAAAAACATGTAAATGACATGAAATACCGTTCTACCCAGTAGAATCTGTTTAAGGGTTGGTTCCAAACAACATAATTTGTCAAGTGATAAATGTTATTTTTATTATTTACTAATAGTATTTACAACAACTGAGTTTGTTAAAGGGGGCGGCACGGTGGTGTGGTGGTCAGCACTGTTGCCTCACAGCAAGAAGGTCCTGGGTTCGATTCCGCCCAGTGGCCTTTCTGTGTGGAGTCTGCATGTTCTTCCCGTGTCTGCGTGGGTTCTCTCCTCCCACAGTCCAAAGACATGCTCTGGATCAGGTTCATTGGGGACTTTAAATTGCCCGTAGATGTGTGAATGTGAGTGTGATTGGTTGTATGTCTCTGTGTGGCCCTGCGATTGGCGACCAATCCAGGATGTACCCTGTCTATCGCCTGAAGTTGGCTGGGATGGACTCCAGCGACCCTGTGTGCAGGATAAGCGGTTTGACAATGGATGGATGGATGGAGTTTGTTAAAAAAAACACCCGTCTGATTCAGAATTCTCCCTTATTTTTATTAGGCGAGCCGTGATGGTGTCACTCAAAGAGGAGCTCTTGAAAGCTCTACAGGACTTAAAAGAAGAGGAGTTTGAGGAATTCAAGTGGTGGATGAAGGAGGATGTAGTCATGGAGGGCTTCCCAGGAATCCCCATGGAGAAAGTGGAGAAAGCGAAAAGGACGGCCATGGTGGATCTGATGGTCCAGAAGTATCGCGGACCCGGAGCCAGGAAGATCACCGCAAAGATTTTAGAAAAAGTCGGCAGGAATGATCTGGTGCAGCGTTTCCAAAATACCAGCAATGGTAAGTTGGTGGGTAACGAAAAATGTTTGACTTACGTTGTGTGAGTCAGGCATTTTCCTATTTTTTGTTAGGATGAAATGGCTTGGGCCAATCTGAGGTCTTCACCGACGTCCAACTGACAGAGCGACACATGACCAGGTCCTTCTCCACCAGAGAGGTCACATTCAACAGAAAAACCTTTACAAAAAATGGGTCTGCATGCTGCGATGGAAGATATTTCACAGACAATCTGAAAATAAGAAGGAAGGCTCTGAATCAAACATGTCCTTCTCCGTTTAGTTTAGCTATGTGCTCAGTAGACTGCAAAGAACTTTTTTTTTTACAACAGAGCCGTTCTTATACCTCAGTCCAGTTACAGGTGGCATCAACAGAAACTCACATACAACACATGTGAACCAACTTGTTACTACACTACATCCAGGAGACTGGGGACATCTTATCATTGTGAGACACTTCAGCTCAATTCCTTCCCATGGCCCATCCCAGCACTTGTATATATTCTTATATTCTTTCCATTACAATACCAAGGGCTTTTCTTGCACCAATCGGCTAGCGATGCACCAAACCGTGAACTATCTACGTCCAGGGCTAGTTTCCAGACCTCCCCCATGTGCGCCTCCTGTTTAAAATGAGGGTTTCATTCCTTATTAGCCACTTATTGAAGCCTCTTATGACTGATGCAGGACCTTGCCCTAACAACATAGCTCCACTGGTCACAGAGACATACAAAACACACTGGGATGGTGAATCTCAACTTTCTCATACATCTGATCCATCATATATAACCGTAGAGTCCACAGGTCTCTGTAAGGCCCCTCAAAGACAGATGGGTACTCAAATCAGAGGCTTTGGCAAATGCAAGGTGAGCATCTCCAGTGTGTGATCAGTAGGGATTTTTTACCTTCTTCTCTGAGTTGTCACGGCCTTTAAAATTCAACCCATGCCTACCTAGTTTTTACTTCTAAAATCCACCACAAGACATAAGATTACTTTTTTTTTTCACCACTCGAGCATTGCAGACCTATTTTTTTGAGAAGGGCCAACCAACTGACATTCAATCTGTTTCCACTTTTGAGCTGTGTTGTACAGGTATGATGAGGGCAAACCTTTGTTTCTTAAAATACTAACCAGTTAAATCCTGCGTGTCCTCTGCCCTCTTTTTAGATGTTGCCCAAGAACAAAAGGCTGAAAGAAAGAACCCAGAATTAAAGTGGGTCCAGCAGTTCGCAGTGGATGTGACTCTGGACCCTGACACGGTCCATCCTCATCTCGTCCTGTCTGCTGATAGGAAACGAGTACATCACAGCGATGAGAGGAAGACGCTACCGGACAACCCCAAGCGATTTACCAAATGTGTGAACGTCTTAGGGAAGCAGGGTTTCTCTTCCAAAAGATTTTACTTTGAGGTTCAGGTAAAACGAAAGACTGCCTGGGCTTTGGGAGTGGCCAAAGAGTCGATCAACAGAAAGGTACGTGTCAAGGCAGACCCAGAGAACGGCTACTGGACCCTAATGATGACGGATGGAGAAGAGTATAGAGTCAACGGTAATGATCCCATCCATCTCTCCCTGAGTTGCCCCCTTCAGAAGGTGGGGGTGTTTGTGGATCATGAAGAGGGCGTGGTCTCCTTTTATGACGTAGAGGCCGCAGTTCATCTCTACTCCTTTACCGGCTGCTCCTTCAGCGAAAAGCTCTACCCCTTCTTTACTCCTTTTACTAACGATGGTGGTAAAAACTCCGTCCCTCTGATCATCTCTCCCGTCAACCAACATCTGAAAACACATTTTGCTGCTGATCAAACAGAAGATTATGAAAAGAAGAAGGCCGAGCTGATGAGCGTGCAGCAGTTTGCGAGGGAGGTGACTCTGGATCCCGACACGGCTCATCCCAACCTCATCCTGTCTGGTGACGGGAAGCAGGTTTACCACGGCGACTTGAGGAAGATTCTACCGGACACCCCCGAGAGATTCTTCAGATGCGTGAATGTCTTGGGGGAGCCGGGTTTCTCATCGGGAAAATTTTACTTTGAGGTTCAGGTTGAACACAAAACCGACTGGACTGTAGGAGTGGCAAGAGAGTCGATTGAAAGGAAGGGGGGGATCACACTTGGTCCTGGTTATGGTTTCTGGACCATTTGTTTGGATGATGAAGAATATGAGGCGGTTGATAGCCCCTTAGTCCGTCTCTCCCTGGATCACCCTGTTCAGAAGGTGGGGGTGTTTGTGGATTACGAGGAGGGTCTGGTTTCCTTTTACAATGTAGATAGCGCAGATCATCTCTACTCCTTTAGCGGGTGCTCCTTCACCGAGAAGCTCTACCCCTTCTTCAGTCCCTGTAAGAACGGCGGCGGCAGAAACTCTGCCCCACTGATTATCTCGCCTGTCAAAAAGCAAGTGTTTGGTGGCCAGAAAGAATATGAAAAGAGGAAGGCTGAGCTTCAGAGGGTGCGGCGGTTTGCGGTGGAGGTAACTCTGGATCCCGACACAGCTCATCCCGCTCTCATCCTGTGGGATGATAAAAAGCAAGTAAGCTGCGGGGATGTTTATAAGAACCTCCCGGACAACGACAAGCGGTTTAAGAAATGCGTTAACATCTTAGGAAAGGAGAGTTTCTCTTCAGGAAGATTTTACTTCGAAGTTCAGGTTAAGGGGAAGACCGCCTGGACTGTGGGAGTGGCCAAAGAGTCGATCAACAGAGCAAAAAGCGTCACGCTGAGCACTCGAAATGGCTACTGGACGCTGTGGTTGAAGAACGCAAATGAGTACGAGGCTAACGATAGCCCGACCGTGGGTCTCTCTCTGAGTCGTGGCCTTCAGAAGGTGGGGGTGTTCGTGGATTACGAGGAAGGCCTGGTCTCCTTTTACGACGTACATGGAGCGATACATCTCTACTCCTTCACCGGCTGCTCCTTCACAGAGAAGCTCTACCCCTTCTTCAGTCCCTCTACCAATGACGAAGGTTTGAACTCCGCCCCTCTGACCATTTCTCCCGTCCGTCCCAGTAGTCAATCAGAAGATTATGAAAAGAAGAAGGCAGAGCTGATAAGCGTGCAGCAGTTTGCGGTGGAGGTGACTCTGGATCCCGACACGGCCCATCCCAGCCTCATCCTGTCTGGCGACGGGAAGCAGGTTTACCACGGCAACGTGAGGAAGATTCTACCGGACACCCCCGAGAGATTCTACAAATGCATCAATGTCTTGGGGGAGCCGGGTTTCTCATCAGGAAAATCTTACTTTGAGGTTCAGGTTAAACACAAAACCGAATGGACTGTAGGAGTGGCCAGAGAGTCGATTGAAAGGAAAGGAAAAATCACACTTGGTCCTGGTTATGGTATCTGGACCATTTGTTTGGATGATGAAGAATATGAGGCGGTTGATAGCCCCTTAGTCCGTCTCTCTCTGGATCACCCTCTCCAAAAGGTGGGGGTGTTCGTGGATTACGAGGAGGGTCTGGTTTCCTTTTACAATGTAGATAGCGCAGATCATCTCTACTCCTTCACCGGCTGCTCCTTCACCGAGAAGCTCTACCCCTTCTTCTGTCCCTCTACCAATGACGAAGGTCTAAACTCCGCCCCTCTGACCATTTCTCCCGTCCGTCCCAGTAGTCAAAAAGATGCAGAAAAGAAGGCCGAGCTGATGAGTGTTCAGGAGTTTGCGGTGGAGGTGACTCTGGATCCCGACACGGCTCATCCCAGCCTCATCCTGTCAGGGGATGGAAAGCAGGTTTACCACGGAGATGTGAGGAAGATTCTACCGGACACCCCCGCGAGGTTCTACAAATGCGTGAACGTCTTGGGTGAACAGACTTTCTCTTCTGGAAAATTTTACTTCCAGGTTCAGGTTAAAAACAAGACCGCCTGGACCTTGGGAGTTGTCAAAGAGTCGATTGACAGGAAGGGAAACATCCAGCTATGTCCCAAAAGGGGGTTCTGGACGATTTGGTTGAGGAACGGGAAGTACGTGGCCAACGATAAATCTGTAGTGAACCTCTACCTGAATCAACCTCCTCAGAAGGTGGGAGTGTTTGTGGATTATGAGGAGCGTCTGGTCTCCTTTTACGATGTCGATGCTGAAGATCTTCTCTACTCCTTCACCGACTGCTCCTTTCCGAGAAGATTGTTCCTTACTTAAGTCCCTGTACCAACGACGATGGCACAAACTCCACCCCCTTGATCATCTGTCCCGTCAATAGAAACCCTTAATCATTCGAGTTGATCAGGGTTCTGATCTTTGTTGGCAAGGAAACTCTTTTCAGAGGTGCTTAAGTTAGTCTGTAAATGTCAACACCTTCCTGGGTCGAAGGTCTTGGTTTAAAAAAGGGAAAACAAAATATCTTTTAATGTGTGGTATTTTCCAAATTGAGATTACTATATATTGAATATGGAATTTCTTCATTAATTTATATCTTCTTCATTTACTGCGTGCAAATTATATTAAAATGTAAGGCTATCAGATATAATCAATGTCATCTATTTTTTTTACATTCAAGTGAAACAAAGGACGAAATTTTGTACATCACACAATTTTTCCTGGTGTTTGTTAATGGAACTAAAGTACTTGGAATTTGTATTTTGTTAAAACAAATATTGCTGCACAATATGGCTGAATTATGAACCAATTTCAAATAAAGAATTTAAGACGCTTTTTGTCGTTGTTTGTTATCTTCAGATTGACAGCTCTTTTGTATTGAATAAATACCCAGTCAAGAGAAACTAATATATTGAACATAAATTGCATACTAAAACCACAAAAATAGTATTGTTTTAGTCAAAGCCATCATTTCCAGAAAGTAAAACCTGGAGAAGAAATCCGCGAACAGGAAGTTGTTCACAAGAGAAAGAAAGAAAGTGAAGACAGGAAGAAGAGGAAGTGCTCGACCGGAGACAACAGAGACGTCTTTTAGTCAAATGTACTAAACTGAAGATCTGTTTGGTTCCTGAAGCCGGCCGAGCTGATGGAGCACAAACTAAATGTTTACAGGAGACGACGTTTGGGCCACATTTGAAAAAAAAACAACCCTTGAAGATATTGCATAAAAATACATTCAAATTAAGCAAAAAAATATATATTATTTTCTGAGCATTGTAAATAAAAAAAGAGACCATTTAGCCCATTTCGAGATATTATAATAAACAGTTTAATCTTAACACAAACAGACTTCCTGTATTGGTATAAGATCAAATAACACATTTAGAAGCTCTTTCTTAAAAAATTCTTAAACGCTTACAGAAAAAGACTTTTGAGCAGTGAACCAAAACACGTCACTGAAATTCAAAAGGAAAAATGCTTTCAGGCTCCAGTCACTGAATTATTTATATATTTAATATATATTAGGAACCAAACATGAGAACAAAGGCTTCGATGAGTCGTTTTATCATGAATAGCAGCTTTGCCCTCCGATACTTTGTGATGAATTAAACTGAAGTACGCACGAGCTCTGAAGCGCTAGTGGCGCCCGGCGGCGGGAACGCAGACGACGAGGTCGACCACGAGGAACTGCCTCTGCTCCGTCAGCCGGACCAGCCGCATGGTCACCTGACCCCCGGGGTCGCAGTGGCACATCAGGAAGTGCTCGCCGGCGTAGTCGAGGGCCGGAGGCTCCGTCGCCCCGACAACGGCGACGGAGGAGCTGACGCACCAGCGAGGCTTCTGGGAGTCGTCCAGCAGGGTCAGCGTCATGACGCAGCAGTTCTACGCAGGAGAGGAACGTCGGGGTAAGAGAAGGGGCGTGACCTTTTGAACCATGTGACCCCCCCGTCAGACGTCTGTGTTCAGGTTCAACCTAAATCCATATTTCAGTTAGGAAACTTTTCATTACAAAGATAATGAGAAATAAAGTCGCCGTCTTTTTTTTTTTTTTTTTTTGGTCTTTTAGTTTTTAGGTTTTTTTTAGAACTTATTTCCCTCCTGGAGAGTTTTACTCGGCGAGGTTCGTTAATTGATTAAAAGATTATGACATCCATCTCCAGTCTTCATGCTAAGCTAACCGGCTACCAGCAGGGTGGTGTCCGAGGTGGTGCTGTTGGAGGCGGCCTCACCTCCACGGAGCCCTGCAGGGCCTCGCTCCTCCAGGGCAGCTCGATGGCCCCGGAGAGCGACCTGTGCTGGGACACGTCGTTCCTGCTGATGACCCTCAGCTCCAGCAGGCCGCGCTGGATTCCACCTGATCAGCACACAAAACCAGCAGGACGGGTCCACCTGTTTATTTAATCCCAGGTTGAGTACCGAAAATGGCGAGAAAGAAAGTTGAAATTCTCAGAGATCTAGAAAACACTTAAAATATTAGAACTGCTTATTTATTTTGAATCGCAAAGCCTACTAAATATTTTTTTAGCCATTATCCTGACCTATGTGATGTAACTACATTACCTTTTATTCAGGTTACATTATGTACTTAAATTACATTCTAAGCTGCTCACATTATGTAATCAGATTACCTGTCAATAACTATGTGATCAGATAACTGGGTCAGATCATGTAATCAGATTACCTGGGCGACAGCACAGCTGGCGGAAGTTTCCCGCCATGATCTCTGAGCCTGTGTTGTGCAGGACGAAGTGCAGCGAGTAGCCTCGCAGACCGACTTCGGGGTCCGATTCACCCACAGGAGGAGAGCCGAGGGGCTCCGAGTACGGGCTGAACAAAAAAAAGACCGGAAGCACCACAAATGATCGGTTTAATCGGATTGATCGGATTGATCGGCTTGATCTGTTTGATCTGTTTGATCGGATTGATCAGTTTGGGGCGATGCGAGCTTTCGCAACCGGACAATTCAGGTGGACGTCATGAGCGATGCCAATGAATGAGATGGTGCGAGATCTTGCAAGGAGACCCGATGCGGTTTACATACAGGGACTATTTTTCTCTAGACCGCTGAAATGCGACACACAACGCTTTGTTGCACCTCCTACAATCAATAACCACAGATCCATGTGTGACACCATGAATAAGATGGGTGATTATGTGTTCTGACCAGCAGAGGAGCAGCTCACCAGACTGGAGATCCCAGCAGACTTCTCTCCAGCAGTTTGTGGAGGTGCAGCGTGACCATGACGAAGGCGACCGTGTCTTCACCCTGAACAGAAACATAAATGCACGCGAGTCAACGTGGTGAACCACACAGAGCATTTGTACACTATGGAACTATTATTGCACGACATACAATAAGTCAATGGGAAACATAGATTGTGCTCAAGCTCAATTGGACACAAATATCCACTTTGCTGCCGCAATCCTGTGAGAATTCCCCATGACGGAATATCTGAACACTTTTATAGCGCTCACAGTACTCAAAGACACTTCAAATATATAATGATCACGTTTATTGTTATTTTCAGAGAGAAGATATGATGATAATAATGAAACTTGCCCTCCAGGTTGCCACGGTGACGGCGGGCTGCAGGCGCCTCAGAGTCACCAGCTCGTCTCTGCCGAAGAAACACCCGCGAGTCCTCACGTCCAGCTGCAGGATGAGAGAGCGCCAGCCGGGCCTGGGGGGGGGGGGGGGGCGGAGGTCACGGATCGGACAGACTTTGGGCCCGTTGATGATCACTAGCTGCTACGATATATATTAGTTTTGTTACAGAAGCTGGTAACAGAGACATTTAACACAAGCGAACCTCCGGCGGTCAGCTGTCAGCCATTAGCGGTGCTGCTAACGCCACTAGCTCCTCGATCTAAACGATTGGTCACATCGGCGATGTCATCGTCACCCATCGGGGGGGATGGAGCTTTATTGACACTGCGGCGGTTAACGGCCGGCGACCACTGGACAGGAAGTAGACGGGCTTCTCACCTGCCGGCTCGGACGCTCCTCGCCGTCCTGACGCCGTACAGGCGGAGGCTTTGGATCTGACCGAGTCGGGGGAAGCGTCCGTCCCCGAAGAAGACGATGGCCGAGGATTGGCAGAAGTGAGCGCGGCTCGGCTCCACCGTCATCTCCCGCCCGGAGCAACAGGCGAGCGTCAGCTGCCAGCCGACCTTCAGGCTCCTTCAGGAGGGAGGCAGATACCTCTGAGGTGCTTCATCAAACCAGGAGCTCCATTAGCAGCCATTTCTACGCAATAATACATCTACCAGATATGATCCATTCATCTGCTGATTCTATTCACAATTAATCATTTACTGAAGGTCAGAAAAGCGCTTCACGTCTTAGTTTGTCTCTTGGACTGGTCTTTGTCCACAGAGGAGGTTTGTTGTCTCAAAGGTTGCGTGTCCTCTGAACCGGTAGCGGTGCAGCCGTGACTTCCTGTGGTACCTGAGGACCCGCTGCGTACTCCGGGGTAAACCGCTGTGTGGGTCGACGTCTCTCATCTCGCTCCTCCACTTGTTCACTTCCTGTCCGACCGTCCTGAAGTACGCCTTCTTCCAGTGACCCGCCGGCCGCCGAGCCGCCGCTGAGTCGGCCTTCCAGTCGACCCCCGGCGCCGCCGGCTTCGGCCTCCAGGATTGGCTCCCAAAATCTGAGACGTAGATCTTACGCCAGATTTCACTACAGGCGAAAGAAGTGTCAAATAGGCTCACGATAAAACACAATAAAAGCCATCAAGCTGCTTCACAATAAAAGCCATCAAGCTGCTTCACAATAAAAGCCATCCAGATGCTTCACAATAAAAGCCATCAAGCTGCTTCACAATAAAAGCCATCCAGATGCTTCACAATAAAAGCCAATCCAGATGCTTCACAATGAAAGCCATCAAGCTGCTTCACAATAAAAGCCATCAAGCTGCTTCACAATAAAAGCCATCAAGCTGCTTCACAATAAAAGCCATCCAGATGCTTTACAATAAAAGCCATAGAGCTGCTTCACAATAAAAGCCATCAAGCTGCTTCACAATAAAAGCCATAAAGCTGCTTCACAATAAAAGCCATCAAGCTGCTTCACAATAAAAGCCATCAAGCTGCTTCACAATAAAAGCCATCAAGCTGCTTCACAATAGAAGCCCCTGGTAAGAGTAAACCATGGCACATGAAGAAGCCACATTATAAACATGCTATTGTTCTATTTGTTGACTTTCCATTTAGGACTGATTACTGATATATATGCATTATTTATGGGATAAAACGGTTTGATTAAAGTGATTTCTCTTGATGTGAAACTGCGTGGACTGTCTCACTCGTCGGCGGCGAGCTGGTGGAAGGTTTTGTTGACGTGGCTGATGCAGAACAGCGCCGAGGCATCCAGGTACGACAGAATCTTCAGCAAGATCTCAGGTGGCAGCCTGGAGAAGAAAGTGAGAAAGGACAGGTGAGTCAATAGTTTACAGTGTGCGTGTACAGGTGGTGACAGGTAAGGTGGTAGAAATATATTAGGATTAATCAGGAATCAGGAAACATTTATTAGCCAAAATATGTCAAACATACAAGGAATTTGTCTTGGCGGTTAGTGCGCGACAGTAGACAGACAAGACAACAGTGCACACGTAATAAAATAAAGTGGAATGAAATGCTAATGCAATGGGTTAGTAGAATAAGGCTATGGGTTAGTATAAAACAAGGGAATAAAGTTAAAAAAATGTAAATATTAAAAAGAAAAATATTAAGCATAAAGTGCACTAACGAACAAGTAACAGACAAGAGACAAAGTGACAAGTGACAAAGTGATGAATTGCAGTTAAAGTGTCATGTGCAGTATGAAGGGGAGTGACCGCTCTCGCTCTTCTTTTTCTTTTTTACTCAATTTACATTTTTTTTTTTTTTTGATTGGCAATACAATACATTTATTATCAGTAAATATATGTATTTTTCTTTAACGTTACATATTTAAGTAATTATTACTGTGACATTTATTTTAAATTAAAAAAGCTATCGTACCTTTCCATGACGTTGTCGTCAGACTGAGAAGTTACCATTGGAGTTAAATATGTTTCATATTCCTTTATCCTCGGCGGTGTCCATCTGGATGACAAATAAAAACAAAGGAATAAACAATGTGGATTGACTCTTTGAATAAATGTAACGTTAAATAAATCACCTGCCACCGCTCGGTTGTCTCTTTCCGGCCGTTGGACCGTCAGCACGCGGACCCGACTCGCTTCCGGTCGGACTCGGTGTAGCGCGCGACTGTCGTGCTGCCGGAGCCGTTCGGCCGCAGTTCGGCTCGGCTCGGTTCCTCCTCAAACCCTCCAAGAAGCTCTGAAAAAACGGCCCTCGCCCGGTCGCCATCTTGGAACGTCTTGAAGTTGCCGAGTCCGGTCGCCATTGTTTTCACAATAAAGTGACCTCCTCGGTTTATCGCGGCCGAACCGCTAGATGGCGGTGTAGTTTTGTCTAAACGACAGTGTTTTATTATTTCTTAATGTAACCAAATATTGATAGTTAATTTTTTTAAATCTTTGAAATGTATTTTTTTGTTTTAATTTTTTAACCTCCAATGATTAACTGCTATAGCCTTTGTTTATTAAGTAAATAAAGTACATAGTAAAAACATTCAAATGCATTCGAGAAAATAAAATGAGAGCAAACAATTGTTCACAAATATGAATATATTGCTGATGCATTTATGAGTCACATCCTGATGTTTACCTCGTAAAGAAAAACACTAAAAAAGGTGACGCTCCGTGCTTGTAGTGTTCCACTAGTGTGATTCAACAAAAATCTGTGAAACCTGAGACCACACACATGCACCCACACTTAAGTGTAAACCAACTCTCTCTCCTGTGTTTCTAATGTAAACACCTGATGGTTTCCAGGCAACCAAGTAAACAATCACACTTTGTGTAGTTGTTGACGTCCTCATGCGGGAAAAGAGCGCCGGTCCGGCCTGCAGCACCTCGTGTGCCGTCGGCTCCAACATCTTGAGAAGAATCAGTACTGTTGCCATGGTTTCCTGCAGTTTGATTAATAGTTGACAATGGTTTTGCCTTTCTGCCGAGAGCTCGTGGGAAGGTGTGAAGAGGTAAGTGACATTCTGCCTATTTCAGTGGAAAAGTACCCCAGTATCAGAGCCCCGGTGCTGGGGTGGGTACCAGGCGGAGAACCTCCAGTTCTGAAGAGTGGGGTCGATCGGGTGCATTCTGTCTAGTAGCCACCAGGGGGCGACTCATCTGGGGAAAAACCCACGAGTTTATGTTCTCTAGTTTCAAGTCTTCTTCAATACAGCATGATGTTCATTTAGTATAATATGGTCCATTTAGAGTCAAACACACCATAAAGCAGGGGACGCTTTAGGGCGGGGCTACACGCTGAGTGACAGGTCTCTAACAGATGTGTTCACTTCCTGTTCCGTGGTTGCAAAATAAAACACGACCCAACCACCAAAGGGGTTAGAGGGCTTTAAACCTTACAATCCAATGCAAGAGGGGACAAACTACAAAAAAGTCCACCTGCTTTATGTCTTTTCTAAAGTATACAAGAGTACTTTATAAAACTATAGTGTACAACAGTACTATGTTATACCGTATATTATACTACACTATTAAAACACTACTATATAATATACCATATTAGATATGCACTATGCTTTACTGGTATATACAGTAGTACACCATAGTACCATACTATACATAGTATTCTACACCTCACGAGAGGAGGAGCAGGGAGGAGGAAGAGGAGGAGCCCCGGACGGAGGAAGAGGAGGCGTCCCGTCCCTGTCCGTCCGTGTCCAGAGGAGAGGAGCGGCCGCCATGTTAACCAAGAAGCCCGGAACCTCGGTCCTCCCAGCGGGTGAGCACAGCCTTTGCAGCCGGCCCGAGGGCGCCCGAGCCGGGCCAGTCCGGCGGGGACTCCCCGCCGACTCCCCCCCCGTCTCCCCCTCACCCGCCGCCGCGTCACTCCGCCGTTGAGTCGCCGCTCCGCGGAGCCGTCGCAGCCGCTCCACCGGCCGTCGGTTTATTTTTAGCTAGCGAGCTAACCGACGAGAAGTGACAGCAGCAGCAGCGGCGGCGGCGGCAGCGCGTCCCGTGGGCTCATTGACGGTTACCGACGTGTAATAACGCCGCCACGACGAGGCAAACGCGCCCCGTCGCCCCGGGTCGCTTCTGCGGTGGATCGGAGGCGACGCGCGGTGTCTCTCTGCGGGTTTCGGCGTGCGTTCGCCCGGTTTCGGGGGTGGTGTCTGGCCTGTTAACGCTCGGGTTCGGTTCGGCCAGGGGTCAGAGGTCGTTGCTTTGGGGTTCCAGGGTCGGCGGGCCGCTTTTATTACACGTTAGTCTCTTTAGCCTCCTGCTAACTGCCGCTTTACCAACGAGTTCACAGGAGCCTCCAGCAGCGCGTTCGTTACTTATCTCAGGCTAAATGTACATATATCAGTTTATAGTGAGTACATATCGGTGTTGTCACTATCACAGCTTCATCTGCATTCCCGTATGCAAGAAACAAAGACGTATTTTACAAAGACGTAGTACATATGGTAGTACAAAGGAGTATTTTAGTGGGGTTATACTTTGCCCCCTAGTTGGTCCGCCTGAGAACAACAATCAGGATAAACAACAACAAGATAGTATGAAACATTTGTGTTGTAATTCACTCCTCCGGTAGAAGTCTATGAGACACTGACAGTAGAGCAGGAAATGCTTCAGGTTATTTTGTACATTTCCATTTATTGAATGATGAGTTAATAACATAATTATTGTGACTTGGCAAAGAGCCATAAAGTGCAAAGTAATATACAAATAAACAGACAGATGGATAGAGAAGGCAGAATAGACATGTAGTATTCAGAACAAAGGGCCGTCAGTGTGATATGGAATCCGCTGCAGGTCAGGTGATGTCAGGTGTTGACGGCGTGGACGGCAGCATCGACGAGTAGAGACGCTTAAAACCGTAACGCCACCACGACGCCTCAACCTTTACCGACGTGGATAAACTTCACAATCGCACAGGACGTCACCGTGGAAACGCGTAGTTAGAAGTACTAAATATCTCATATTCATGGGCTACTTTATGGCAATATTTCTGTTGTCACCATGTTGTGGCCTATTTACCCTGAACTATAACTATATGTACTTTATTATAATAACCATTACTGACCTTGTTGTTGCATGATGTTTGTTCATTCAGTTCTGAGATGGTTTCCTCACATATTTGCATATTTTAGCATTATGTATTATAAACATTACAGCTCATTTCACCAGTATACATCGTACTGCAGTGAATATGCAGTATTATGTAGATATTATGGGTCTGGGTTGTTCTCAGGCTTCTTTACTTTACCACGTGTCCATAATACTGGTTTCATAACCAGTTCATTAGTGGTTTGAGTCTGCAGCCAGTGGATCTCCCGTGGGACAGCTTATGCTCCTCTATGTCTCCCAGTTTTATACTGTAGACGTTTCATGTGATGTACTAATACTGAGAATACATAGTGAAAATATAAACCCAGCAAAGAATAGTTTAAATCATTTGAACATAAAACAAAGGTTGAGTAAAGAACAGAGTAGATTGTTGTGGACGTTTGATACAGTTTTATCTTCATGACAGGTGTGATCATTTTCCGTTGCAGTGGAAAAAGAAGTTAGTTTCAAAGCTTGTTCTCAATCCTAGAAGAAAATCTTAATCTGCAAAAACATTGTTACGAACTTCAGGAACCAGTTAAAAATCAGGTGCAGTTGTTGAGTCTGGAAGCTTTAAATATTATCAGAAGAACGATTATCCATAAACAAGGACTTTAGAGTGGAGGGTCTTTTATTCAGTAAAAGTATGAGTGGGTTAAATGGCGTCTTCACCTGCTGTAACGTCTTAATTTAAACACGGCCTGCTCTGCTAACTAGCGCGCTACCTAAGCACCTAGTTCGGCAATTAAGTGGTCGCCATCTTGTTTTTTCTGCACCCTGTGAACAGGAAGTCACCACGTTTGGACTCAGGAGGACGTAGAGACTATACGTCTCTGGTAGTGACCTGTCAATCAGGGTGTAGCCCCGCCCTAAAGCGTCCCCTGCTTTATAGTCTGTTTGACTCTACATGGACCATCATTTACTGAATGAACATCTTGGAACTAGACTTGAAACTGGAGACTGAGACCATAAACTCATGTTTACAATGTTTACTGAGGGAATAAATCCAGAGAGAAGTAGAGTCATTTCCTCATAGACGTCTATGGGAGCAGAGGAGTCGCCCCCTGCTGGTCACTACAGAGAAGTAGAGTCATTTCCTCATAGACGTCTATGGGAGCAGAGGAGTCGCCCCTGCTGGTCACTGCAGAGAAGTAGAGTCATTTCCTCATAGACGTCTATGGGAGCAGAGGAGTCGCCCCTGGTCACTACAGAGAAGTGAGTCACTGCAGAGAAGTAGTCATTTCCTCATAGAGTCGCCCCCTGCGTCACTACAGAGAAGTGGGAGCAGAGCAGAGTCGCCCCTGCTGGTCACTACAGAGAAGTAGAGTCACGTCTTGGGAGCAGAGAGTCGCCCCCTGCTGGTCAGTAGAGTCACAGACGTCTATGGGAGCAGAGGAGTCGCCCCCTGCTGGTCACTACAGAGAAGTAGAGTCATTTCCTCATAGATAGAGTCGCCCCTGCTGGTCTGGGAGTCATTTCCTCAGAGCAGAGGAGTCGCCCCCCCTGCTGGTCACTACAGAGAAGTAGAGTCATTTCCTCATAGACGTCTATGGGAGCAGAGGAGTCGCCCCCTGCTGGTCACTACAGAGAAGTAGAGTCATTTCCTCATAGACGTCTATGGGAGCAGAGGAGTCGCCCCCTGCTGGTCACCACACAGAACGCAGCTTTAACTCATGAAGCTCTGACTGCACTTTAAAGAGCTGGAGGTGGCTTCCTGTTGTCGTTGTGAACTGAATAAATGCAGCAGAGAGTGGTGAACATTCAGTGCTGCTGTGGCAGGAGGACTTCTCACAAGGACTTATTTAGGATGACAAGGAGGCCTTCAGACTTCTAATTATACTCAATGTAGTTGTTGTTGCCGTGGAAACTCAGAACCGGTGGATAGTTTAAAACTTGGTTGAGAAAAAAGTGAAATATAAATTCTAACATCGGCCAGTTTGATCTACAATTCGTGGAGATTTTTTAATCTCCTTGCTCTCCCTGCATGTGTGCGGTCACGTTGCTTTTTTATTTGTTCCTGTCGAGCAGCATGCCGGGCGAGCTCGCCCGGCATGCTGCTCAACGGTCCCAGCTCGGGTGTCGGGTTCGCATTCAGAGCGCCGCCTGCTCTTCACCTCCACTAAAAACACTAACTGTACCACTTAACCTGCACTTATGTACAGCAAGCTGTAAATCGGCTTATTTGGTGAAATTGCACTTGTTCCTTGTGGGTGTGAATGCTTATGTGGGGCCGCTGTGGGTCAGTGGGGCGCACGGTCGTCCTCCAATAATCAGAGGGTTGGGGGTTCGATCCCAGGGCCGGCTATCCCGCTTGTTCATGTGTCCTTGGGCAAGACGCCTGACCCCAACATGGCTCCTGCAGCTGCGAGTACAGTGTGTGGATGTTAGTTACTGGTGGGTGTGGTGCCTCCCGTCATGTGTGTGCATGATGACATGTAGTGTTAAAGCGTTTTGAGTCCATTTACCACGGTTGAAATGCACTTATTGTAAGTCAGCTAAATGACATGTAATAATGTAATTGATCAACTGATTGATCTTCAATCTACAGCTTGTATGAATAATAATAACGTGAGAGGAAATGTGTCAACTTTGGATTGTTGTAATGAGTTGAACCTTTAAAATGTCCAAAGATGCTCATCAATGTTCATATTTATATTCCAAGATATTTCTGCATCTGAGGAGCTGGAAGCAGAACGCTTTCTCCGTGTGTTTGATGTATTGATGAGCATCAGAATACTGAGACGGATTTATCTGTGACCTCGGTCATTAGCGGGATTACAGCAGGTCGATGCGTCACTGTTAGCCGCTCGTTAGCGGGATTAGAGCGGAGGCCATCTGTCCCGGCTGGACGGGGGGGCGGCGAGCGTTTTTCATCCGATCCGTCGTCAGAGTTAAAGCTTCATCTGCGTGTTTACTCAATGAATCAATGAAGTTACTTAAAGTACTTTTTACACCGGCGTCACTGTCAAGTATTTTGACCCAGATCGGGAATCTGTGGCAGAATCGGATAAGAACGGTGGAAGAGAAAGCCGATCGAAGTACGCCGCTTATCAACCGTCCTCATGGAGACAGGGGTCCTCCGTGTCCTCTGACCTTTAACCGCTGCGATGTGTCCTCGTGTTGTGGTCAAAGGAGGATTGTCTGGCTGTGTGTGTACGTTGTGGTTTCAGTGATATCTATAATATAATATATTATAGTGGCCACTTCACAAGGTACAGGTGTGCAACAGATCAGCCATCAATTCTTTAAAAAAAGATAATATTGTTACTGATTACTGAAACATTTAATAAAGAGGATAAATGTTTATAATAAATATTATATAAAACCAATGTATCATTAAATTAAGTCAGACAAGTATGTATTATATATAAATATATATATATTAAATAGGTAAAGACGTCTTTTTACAGTTTGTAGCATTCAGTGACAGAAATGTACATTATTAAACCATCTCAGCAAAACTGAAATCAGTGGATTGAATCGTGCAGGAGATATTTGGGGTTAATGACAAACATCCGTTTCCTGTTCCATCTCTGTTGGTTCCTCCTCCGTTCCACCAATCAACACCTGCGGTTTGGTGAACAGTTAAACTATTACTTCTGAGAGTCAGACCTGAACAGGTCGAGACAAACCAAACCAATCAGCTTCTCTGGGTTTTTTGTTGTAGTGTCGAACATAAAACCGGAGACACGCTCGTCTACGAGGATCTTTTTTATCTCCCGCTGTTCAAAGAACACTGAGGTCACGTGTCCGTGGGACGGATTCCAAAGGCTTTCCAGTATTTTGGGAGCTTGACGAGCGTGTTAGGAAACCCTAACCCCGTCGCTGGCGTCCGTGTCATGTGACGCTCGGTATGTTAAGGGGAGACCTGGACGGACACAGCGTGTCCTCTGAGAGGCCGGAACCCTCAGATCAGACCTGGCAACCCGACAAAACATGTTGGCCGTGTTTTGATTGGGGCCACGTTAGCAGTTTCTCCCTGCCCCCACTTTTTGTGCTAAGCTAGGCTAAACGCCAGGTTTGAGGAGCCATTGGGTTACAGGGCTGTCAACGAATATTCTATATTCAACTATATATTGTTAAAAACAACTATTTGAATGTGAACATTAATATTCAAATGTAAAGAGAAAAAACGTCTGCGCGACTGTCTGCTTAGCGGGCGCCTGACTGCCGACTGAACATCGAATAAAACAGACTAGATCGGCTACAACTGCTTTGATTGTTTGCCGTTTCATGCCGAGGAGAAGTTGCGTGTTTGCAGCTCAGCTCGCTCTGTAAAACCTTCAGTTTGTCCGGGTCCTGTATTTCCCGTATGTCAGTTTTGCTAATCTGACATAACGCAGTTAAAGATGCGCGTCGTCGTGGCGCAGAGGTAGAGACGGCGCGCCGGGAACCGCAAGGCCGGCGGTTCAAGCCGCGGCGGCTCAATGTCCCATGTTGAAGTGTCCCCCCGAGCGGGACACCCAACCCCTAATTGCTGCCTGGGCAAACATGTAAAAAGCCACGGGTTAAGAATGCAATGTAAGTCGCTTTGGATAAAAGCCTCAGCTAAATGACCTGTAATGTAAAAAGCAGCCGGACTGGCAGCCTCCTTATGCAGCGTCTCACTGCGGCCTGAAGGGGGCGTGCTGTTGTTTTTCTTCACGTAGTCCGCGTGGGGGAAAACTAGGGGGCTTATAGTCTGGAATTTACGGTAAATCGTAACACAAGAAGGTACATTTTTGCATGTATTCTAAATGTCTTTGTGTTTTGCTGCTGTATCTCTGTTATTTCATCTCCAGGCAAAGCGGGCGAGCCGGTCTTCTCTCCGGCTCACGGTGGCTCTCAGACGGCGTCGCCCGGCGCGCTGCCGCGACTCCGCAACCACAACCTGACGGTACGACGCGCTTCTCCCTCCCCGTACTCCCCGCCGGGCCGTTATCTCACCCACTGACTCATTTGTGAGGGGGTCGTGTTAAGAAACGTGTCCATGACACACTTTCATGTTTCCCCGGGGTCCCTTTAGAAAACCTCTCATTCTACTGCAAACGCTGATAGTCCAGCATTTATATGTATATAAATATATGTTTATATAGCACGTTAGCGAAGCATACGTATATATAGAGTGGCGTGAAGGAAAGACACAAACACACAAACACAAGAGCTGCTCGACCATTTGTTTATTCCATTAACTCCAAAGTGAACGTTGGCATTAGCAGAATTTTCCCGTGGAGGCTTTTGTTTATCACTAAAAATAAATCCTAACTTCTGGGGAAACCGATCAGATAATCAATCATCTTAAAGAGAGAGGCGGCACATTTTAGTGTGTGTTAGTTGTGACCCGGAAGTCAAAGACCTGCTGTCTGTGTGTGTGTGTGTGTGTGTGTGTGTGTGTGTGTGTGTGTGTGTGTGTGTGTGTGTGTGTGTGTGTGGTGTGTTATTTGAAAGGACACAGGTGTGTTGGTCACCACGGCGACGGGGAGTGACTCACCCAGCGAGCGACAATGAGACAGCTGTCTCTCTTGTTATTATTGATTAGAGCGAACGAGGCGACACATTATTAATTTATTACGTAACCACACAAACAGGCTCCAGTGTGTCAAGAACATCAGGGATTTAACAGTTGTTTTCTTTTCTATCGTTTCAAAACAAAAAGGTTTGAACTTCCCATCTCTATTGCCTTCGGCGTCTCCTTCCTCCTACTCACCTCCCTTCTCTTACTCCATCCTTTTCTCCTCACTTGATAAGCCTCCTCCCTTTGCTTCTATTGGTCCTCTTCCTCTCCTCCTCCTCCCCTAATCCTCTGATGATCTTCTCCTGCTGTCGATTCTCCTCTTCCTCTCCATTTCCTCCCCTCATATTTTGATGATCGTCTCCTCCTCGTCCTCCGTCTGTCTGTCCTCCCCTCCTCTCCCTCCCTTCATTCTCCTCTGACATCTCTTTTGCTCCTCTTACGTTCCTATGCTCCTCAGGGAGGCCCTAGAGCTGCCATGTCGCAGGCCGTCCAGCTGTCGTCTCAGTCTCAGGTCACCCAGCTGTACGAGGAGAACACCAACAAGCGTCCGGTGCTGACCTCCCAGCCCAACGGCCTGGCTCCTCTCGGCTCCACCCGGCCGGGCCTCCCGCTGCCAGACCGCCAGTCCTCGGCCCCGGAGCCCCCCAACCACTGCCGGCAGGGCAGCGCCTCTTCCAACAAGTCGACGGAGGGCAAGCCGAAGCCGTCCTCCCTGTCACCGGAGCAGGCCATGAAGCAGTTCATGTCCAAGATGTCGTCTCTGGAGCACCACGAGGTCTTCAGCTACCCCGAAGGTGAGTGGATCGACACCCCCACAGGTACAAAATCAATAACCCCATGGTACCGTCCACCAGTCACCGCCCTCTGCCTCCACCCCCACAGTGTATTTCGACGGCCCAAATGCGAAGAAGAGGTCAGGGGTCCCGGGCTGAGCCAACAACGGCGGCTACGATGACGATCAGGGATCCTACATCCACGTTCCACACGACCACATCGCCTACCGCTACGAGGTCCTGAAGGTCATTGGCAAGGGCAGCTTTGGACAGGTAGTAACAGTACCAACAGACATGGCTACTGATGGTGGATCCTACTGTGTCTGCTACTAGTTATACTGATAAGGACAATAGAATTGACCATTGGGTCCGTAAATCACTCTTCAATACAACCATGCTCCTCCTCACTGCTGCAGGTGGTGAAGGCCTTCGACCACCGGTCTCAGACCCACTTAGCCCTGAAGATGGTCCGCAATGAGAAGCGCTTCCACCGGCAGGCGGCTGAGGAGATCCGCATCCTGGAGCACCTAAGGAAGCAAGACAAGGACTCCAGCATGAACGTCATCCACATGCTGGAGAACTTCACCTTCCGGAACCACATCTGCATGACCTTCGAGCTGCTCAGCATGAACCTGTACGAGCTCATCAAGAAAAACAAGTTCCAGGGCTTTAGCCTCCCGCTGGTCAGGAAGTTTGCCCACTCCATCCTGCAGTGCCTGGACTCGCTGCACAAGAACCGCATCATCCACTGCGACCTGAAGCCCGAGAACATCCTGCTGAAGCAGCAGGGACGCAGCGGCATCAAGGTGGGCCGGAGATGTGGAGGTCTGGACCTTTGTGTCGGTCTCAGTCATCAATCCATCTATTGAAACCAATTCTCTCTCCCTACAGGTCATAGATTTTGGTTCGAGCTGTTACGAACATCAGAGAGTTTACACCTACATCCAGTCCAGGTTCTACAGAGCGCCGGAGGTCATTCTAGGTAAGAACAGGAAGTAGAGCTCAGTTAACGGAGCTGCTCTTCAACAACGTAACGCAACGTAATGATACATCGATATTCCACCCAATTATTGGGTTACTGAATAATATGCTGTTCATTTTTTTTTCGACATGTGGTCCCTGAGCTGCAAGCCACTTTCTGCGTACCTTTCACACTCCCATACTTATTTTAACACTAAACACTACTAAGTATTTTTGCGATCTTTTCCTACAAATCACATGTTATCTCCCAAAATAATCGCAATGAGAAACAAATCGCTTCTAATCTCATCAAACACATAACACTTAACAAAGAGTAAATGTTGTTTGTAATGGATAACGTCTAACATCTGATTGGGAAGTCGTGAATGGGGAATGTGGAGTATCGATTAGCAGCATAACTAATCCAGGTGTTAACGGCCACGTCGTTGCCCTCCAGGCTCCAGGTACGGGATGCCGATCGACATGTGGTCCCTGGGCTGCATTCTGGCCGAGCTGTTGACCGGTTACCCGCTGCTGCCGGGCGAGGACGAGGCCGACCAGCTGGCGTGCATCATCGAGCTGCTGGGAATGCCGAGCCAGAAGCTCCTCGACGCCTCCAAGAGGGCCAAGAACTTTGTGTCATCCAAGGGCTACCCGCGCTACTGCACCGTCACCACGCTGCCCGACGGCACCGCCATGCTCAACGCTGGCCGCTCACGGCGGGGGAAGGTGCGCGGCACGCCCGGCAGCAAGGACTGGAGCGTGGCGCTGAAGGGCGCAGACGACCCGCTGTTCTTGGACTTCCTGAAGCAGTGCCTGGAGTGGGACCCGGCGCTCAGGATGACGCCCAGCCAGGCGCTGCGCCACCCGTGGCTGAGAAGACGACTCCCCAAGCCACCGACGGGAACCACGCCAGGGGACAAGACCTCCTCCTCCAAACGCGGCGCCGCCACAACCGCCGACGGCGCCATAACCTCCTTATCCAAGCTCGCCACCACCTCCTCAACCACCGCCTCTTCCTCCAAAACCAGGACTAACTTGGCGGCAATCACCGACGCCAACGGGAACATCCAGCCCAGGACGGTGCTGCCCAAGCTGGTCAGCTGAGAGCGGAGGGACCCCACGCTCGCCGCCGTGCTGGGAGTCATGGAGCCGTGCTTGTGAGCTAAACCGGCCGGGAAACCGGTTTCCAGTTTGGCTGCTCAGACAATCAGCACACTCCGCTCTGTAGCTCCGAAACACGTCAAACAACATGGTGCTGAGAGAGGGAACAAAGCTTTTTCTTATGTTTTTTACCACAGAATGTTTTTAGCTGATAAATCAACACCAAAAACAACTTTCTTATAATCTCTCCTACAAGGTTTTATCTGCTAACCGTCACGATGTTTGTGGTTTACTGACAAACCAGTCAGATATATCCTTGTAATACTTAAAAAAAACAGCTGCAAAAAAGGTTAACGATTAGCAAGCTAATCTTTGTCTCATATCACTACGAAATCATTTTGTTACGGATCAGTTTAACATGTCGCACTTGTCATTACTTGAATGACAATGAATCAATCCTAACTGAACCATCGACCTGTTAGCGGGCTAACTTTCTTAGCTAGCTGTTGTTTTAAAGTGTGGAGCTGGCCTGTGTTGACATGCTAGCTTAGTGTCAATCAGCTGGCTAACTGTTGGCTGGATAATTACCACTAGTTAGTTGTTAAAGTTATTTATTTGTGTTACGGTGTCACTTTGCTAACAATTTACAAACTTTGAAGCAGTCAGCTAGCTGTAGCTGGCTAACTATTTGCCTTTTTTGGCAGTCTGGTGGCTAGCCTTAGCCTTTTTTTAGCCATAGCCTGTTAGCACTGCCCAGCCTTATGATCACAGACTTAGGAGAGTTTTTAAGCATTCTTTTAGTTTAGTTTTAGGAAGGTTAGCAAGAAAGAGTTGAAAGAAGTGTGATTGGATTAAGTCCCACCCATTTTGTTCCCTATTTGATCAAACAAATCTGATTGATAAGGATATAAAAGGGCTGTGAAGATGGGAAGTCTGAAAAAATATAACTGTGGCTGCAGTTTTCAATCTGCTAAACGAAGGTACATCGACATATTAAATCAATGATAACCTCTTTGAGGTTATCATTGATTTACTAAGTAAGTAAGACGTAGCATCCCCCGCCGGATGTGTTTCCCAAATAATCAATTAAAACCGGGCTGCATGGAGCCTTGAGGATGATTACTTATATAACTTTAGCCCTCTAGCTTGAGGACCCCAGGTTTGTATCGAGATGCTTCCTTCCAGGTTAAACTGGATGGTTTTGCCTCATTAATTATTCAGGGTGAAAATGCTGTGGTTTGGATTCTGGGCGAAAGCGTGGGGAGCGTCATAAGAGGGAGGATCTCTACAGCTAACGCAACGTTAGCATGTGACTGCTCTGGTTTCAATTCAGGGTTTTTTTTCTCTTAAAGTAACAAAACACTTCTGCAGAGAATTTAGACGTTAAACATATCAGATAAAACACACTAAAAACAGTATCATTTTTAAAAAGGGGTCCTGTCACATCAGTTTGTGTTGCAGTTAGTTAGTGACAACAGACTACAGAAGAAGTGGACGTCCTCCATCTTGGTTGTTGGAACCATTAGTGGCACATAAGGGCAAAGCTAAGTACAACGGAACGCCAACACAAGAGACCAAAATGTTACAATTACCTTTGATGAAGTAAACAGTACACACTGAAAGGGTTAAAGTTAAAACGCTGTGGTAGGGACCTGTCAATCAGCGTGTAGCTCCCGCCCTTAAGCATACCCTGCTTTACGTCTGTGGCGTTGTGCTCGGTGCATTCTGGGATACGCTCCCGCCTCCTTCCAACCCCAAACCCTAAAGTGGCCGCTATACGTAGCTTTATCGCTAACATCACATGAAGGAATCTGCCACTTCCTGGTGTGACCGGGTCCTGACGCTATATAACTTTGATTCACACAACGAGTACTCGTAGTACAAGTACACAGTGGTCAGGCTACAGATGAAATAATAACAATCCAAAAATAACAATAATGATTTGTCGAGCTATCAATGTGATATGGGAGGGGGGGGGGGAGTTATTTATTTACAACCATTTAATATTTATGAATCTAACTAGATATTTACTACATGTGCAGTTCATACCGTATACTTGAATGTGTGTGTGTGTGTGTGTGTGTGTGTGTGTGAGAGTTGACGTAGCAAATGGGTTTTTCTTAAGCTTGTTCCCTCACACACAAATCTATATCGACATGAAAGAAAATCCTGAACGCAACCACAGG
Organism: Gasterosteus nipponicus; assembly: GCA_014132575.2. Classification (NCBI taxonomy): domain Eukaryota; kingdom Metazoa; phylum Chordata; class Actinopteri; order Perciformes; family Gasterosteidae; genus Gasterosteus; species Gasterosteus nipponicus. The sequence continues at coordinate 960,240 of BMAF01000002.1, read as the reverse complement.
AAGTCAAGTCGTAATGGAGCGGTTGATGAAGAGGAGGAGGAGGAGTGATGGACTGTTGCACATGGGACAACAGTGACATGTAACCCAGGCGGAGGTGATGGTGTAAAACACGGAGACACCACCTGCTGGTCCGCTCCAATGTTAATATGTTTGTTTTTTAACGATTGGTTGGTTGTGTTTTTTTATTTTTTTAAAGAGAGCGCTGGGAGTCGTAACCTTGTGCCTTCAGTATCTCGTCGCCATGACGACACCAACCCCCACAACACACACACACACACACACAAGAAATTTGCGGTGACATCGGTGGGCCGGTCATTCAGCTGTCATTGGTACTCGTGTCAAAGTCAGTTTTGACGGCCAACGTCCTCGTGCTGATTGGATCGTGGATTTGTTTCAGTAAAGCCCTGACATACCATGTGAACCGCTGACGACCTCTGACCTCATACAAAAACCCCAGAGAGAAGTGTGACCATTACATTACATGTCATTTAGCTGACACTTTTATCTAAAGCGACTTACAATAAGCATCTCAACCACAAGGATACAAACTCAACCATGAAGTAATGGATGATTTTAAATCTAAAATATAATGGTAAAAAATGCCACTGACTCCGGTTTGGTTTTAAACAATCAAATACAAACAAATAAAAATAAATGAGGAATTTCAGAGAAATAACTATTAACAATTATTAAAGTTATCTAAGGGTTGTGTTGATATAATTTTTTTTTAAATGGCCTGTCTTGAATGCAGCGTAAAGGTAATTTGTATTGAAGCAGAGCCTCCAGATGAAGAAATGTGAGGGATAGAAATAATTTTATAATTATGACTCGGCTGTAGGCCAGGGGAGTTACTTTTCAATCGACCAAGTCACGGCGGTCTCGCCCCCCCGCTGGCCGGTCCCGGTCCGTTCGCCCAATTACGACCCGCCTGCCCCCCCCCTTGGTCCTTTCGCCTGAACAACAAAGCTCCATACTGACCGACCTATTGGGCCGCCCTGCTGTAACCTCTATAACGCTAAACACACACATTGAACAAATATTTACATTAAAGTTGAAATTTAGCCCTCGTCAGTAAAATATGTTAAACATATTATTATTAATATTATTTTCTAGATTTGACTTCTAAATCAAAACGTGATCCACTATATTTTATAGCTTATTATTGACTTAAGGAAAGGCATGACATCTTAGGGAGTCAAAATACTTATTTTCCCCAAAAATATATTGTCCTCTATAACAATCTGCTTTTTCCGGTCGAAATTTGCTTCCATACTGTTTACCGAACCAGCAGAGCAGGCCTACGCACAAACCGTGTATGTAGCTTTAATCTGGTTAACACTGACATAAAGTGCGTATGTGTGTGTTGGGGAGTGGGGGTGAAACATGGCTGCACAATGTACAGACACATATCAGCCGCCTGTCGCCTCGGAGACGGACTGGCGACAACCCCTGCTGACGGCAGGGCCAAGCTAACACTAGCCGAATCACCGCTAGCGTCCAGCCGCTAGCTGCTGCACTGACCTTTGTTTTCTCTACAGTGAAGCAAACCCTAGCTTACTGCTAACCAACCGCTAGTAGCACGTTACGAGTTCATCCCTGTTAGCTTTTAGCATTAAATGTTTTTTAAAAGCAGGGACGCACCGATTGTAAAGTTCTGTGCCGATGCCGATGTTTTTGTTGTTTATTTTCCCCCAAATTGTGTCAGGGGAAAGAAATTGTTATTAAAAAGTTTTAAAAAACACTATTTTTGAGTGAGCACAAATTCAATCACTTATACAACCTTCTTTTTATTGTCTACGCAAATATTAATGACAACAATGACTTAGTTCTAACAAAACCCCAACAAAAACACCTTTTTGTTTCAAACAAATGTAGTTAAATGTGAAAGCAATAATGAATTTAAACAGGGCTGATTTTTTCGTCGCAGAGTGTGATACACTGCCAACATTTGCACTTTTATATTTAAACACGTTTCATTCGCTCGGGCAATCGATGCGTCCCTACTTCTTTTTTTATTTGTAATGTTGGTACCTCAGACTTCTCAGTTAATGTTTTTATGATTATTCCTGTTGTCATCGTTGTGACTAACACCAAGGGCATTTGGTTTGAATCTACCAAAGTGCATTCCTTTACACAGCTAGCTGAGAGCTAGCCGCTCAAACAGACAGACGGGTCAGGAAGTAGGACAGAAAGGAGAAGGCAAGTGAACAAAGTGCAACAAGAGAAGCTAACAACAAGTACAGAAGGAGAACGCGCGATAGCGTTATGTTTTCAAAAAAGTTCTATTATAACAGTCTCACAGAATTATAAAGTCTGGTTTAACTGACCTCTTGGTAGCTTTCAGAAACCTGTAGCCTAACTAGCTTGCTAGCGTGTTACCATGCAAGCATAATAGCCCAATAATTCTGCGAGCTTGTTATCATGCTAGCCAGGTAGTCTAATTATTCTGCCAGCTTGTTACCATGCTAGCCAGGTAGCCTAATTGGTCTGCCAGCTTGTTACCATGCTAGCCAGGTAGTCTAATTGGTCTGCCAGCTTATTACCATGCTAGCCAGGTAGCCGACTTGGTCTGCCAGCTTGTTAGCATGCTAGCCAGGTAGTCTAATTGGTCTGCCAGCTTGTTAGCATGCTAGCCAGGTAGTCTAATTGGTCTGCCAGCTTGTTAGCATGATAGCCAGGTAGTCTAATTGGTCTGCCAGTTTGTTACCATGCTAGCCAGGTAGTCTAATTGGTCTGTCAGCTTATTACCATGCTAGCCAGGTAGCCGAATTGGTCTGCCAGCTTGTTAGCATGCTAGCCAGGTAGCCAAATTGGTCTGCCAGCTTGTTACCATGCTAGCCAGGTAGTCTAATTAGCATGCCACTTTTTATTGCCATGCTAGCATGGTAGCCTAACTAGCCTACCAGCTCATTACCATGCTAGCCATTTTTTAGTTTCTTGCGGAAGCGTTAGGGTTCACTGTATTACTGTGATGTTTGCCAGCCTGGTTTTATTGTGGACTTTATCTGTAAATATGTGGAATAAATGTTTAAATAATGTTTTTTTGCGAGAGGGGGGTTGCGCTGCTGTGCCACGCTGCGCGCAACCAGTTTTGTACTGTATCTACTGTACAGAACACAGAACTCAACACTTTTCTAGTGAGCATTGGTTCAATTTTATTGTGGTGGAAAATTATTATTATTAATAAAACAATTTAGTTGTTCATCTTCACGTATTGTTCTTCCAAAGAGTCTGCGCTGAGAATAAACACACAAAGCACAAGTTTGGAATTCTTTTACTTTTTCATTTGATCTAAATCCATTACATTTTTATCTCAATTTTGATGTGATCCTGTTTTACGGTTTTAGAATTAAAAAATGCTCAGATACTGAGTATGAAAAGTAAAAGTATTATAATCATTGCAAATTAATTCCGGATGGAAGTCCTGTGATTAGAAGGTGGTTACCATGACGTCCCAGGAGGCTCACTCAGAGATGCTAAATGCAGTGTTTGGAGAAGGACGATGATTTGACGTCACGGCTCAGGAACCGTTGCAAAGCACCTTGTCACGACAACCGGCGATAAGTAATTCCAAGTAGCTGTGTTTAGATTAACGCACATGGCAGAAGACACTGAAATCCAACACACACACTGTACACCAAAATAGAAAACCCTAAATATCGCAGTTTGATAAGGTTAACATTTTGGTTCTGGTTAAAGCTTGAATGTGTCGCAGGCGGATTCTCGCCTGTAATTGACAAGATAATTAGTTTGTCGTGGTAATGAGGAGCAGCCATGTGATTGGAGCAGCTGTGCTCCTTATTAGCAGGAGGCGGGGATTAGCGGGATGGACATGGCTGCTAATAATAGAAGCTAGCGTCAAGCTAAGATGCTATCAGCCTAGAGCAGCCGCCGCAGCCTGGCTCAAGGGCTTTACCCACAATGCAGCAGTCCTGTAGGGTGTGGTTGATTGACAGCTGGTTATTCATAGAAATCCGGTACTAAGAGCTTATTTAATTATTTTTTGTTGAAGGATTTTGAGTCTTCAACAGCACTACTTGTACTGGTTTAATACACTGACAATGTAGAAGTATTAATACAAGCACACTTCTAAACATCACCACTGCCGCCACTGAGAAAGTATCAATCACCAGAGTAAATAAATGAATTAACACATCATTTAATGCATTGTAAAGAAATAAAAATAAATAAAACACCATTGCATTTAATTGTTCCTATTTAATTAGTTGTATAATAGGGATAAGTATAAGAATGACAGTGAATAAAAAATATTTTAAAACTATTTAATTAGTTGTATAATAGGGATAAGTATAAGAATGACAGTGAATAAAAAATATTTTAAAACTTAAAATGATTAATAACAGTAATTATAATATATATAGCAGCATTCGTACTATTGTGCAGAAGCTGGAACTTTACTTCACGTATGGAACGCTGAGTATAAAACATTTAGGCATAAAACTTATGGCCCAAAATGTCCAGAAAATATGAGGATGTCCAAAGCATTCGGTTGCCGTGGCAACGGTCCACCTGACTGAAGGAGAGACGTCTCTTTGTGGAGGTTAATCTGAAGCTGCAGCTCTGATGTGTGTGTTTCTATTTAAATCAGGATGTAGCTCAGCAGGAGCACACACACACACACACACACACACACACACACACACACACCAGTAATCTGATAGTGTGTGACTTGCTGCAAGGGATTATGGGTCCAAATTAATATCCACTTACTGTCCAAATGTTAAACCGGCTCCACTCGCGTTGCAGGTGTAAACCTTTGATTTTTATTGTATTTAATGCAATTCAGGATTCATGAACCATGAGAATGTTGTAAAATAGTTTATATATATAGTACTCAAAAAAAAACAACCTCATGTATAAATACTCTGATAATACTATAAGTGTTATCAAATATCAAAGGTAGAAGTTCTCATCATGCAGCACGTGTTTTCAGACTGAATATTTCTGAATATTATAGTTCAGCAACTTAATTCCAATATAACAATTTCTCGGCTGAAAGTGTGGTTTTAGTATCGAACAATGCTTGTTAGCAATTAAAAAAATGTAATGCATCAATAACTCAAACTACTTTAAACTGTCATAGTAAGTAAAAGTTCTTTGTTCGGGTCGAATGTTCAAGCTTCTGGAACCTGAACAAAATGGGACCAGTTATGGAAACTGTCTCTCTGTTCAGATGAACTCAAGCAAGCGCTCACTGATCTGCTCCAGGGTCTCTGAGGTCAGGACCAATGGAAAACTATGTGTGTGTGTGTGTGTGTGTGTGTGTGTGTGTGTGTGTGTGTGTGTACTGTATATGTCTGTCTGTCTGTGTGTTTGCAAGGTGTCAGATTTGTCAACCCAGAGGTCAGTTTATTTCTAGCGTCTCTCTCTGTCTCTGTCTCTCTATGTTGACTCGGTACGGTGTCTTTACTACGTTGATTCAATCAGACTGTAGCTACAGTGACCAGGTGAGGCAGCTGAAGAAATTCAACCTAACAAAGACGATGATGGTGACCTTCTACACGGCCATCATGGAGTCCGTCCTCTGCTCCTCCATCACCGTCTGGTACGCTGCAGCCACAGCCAAGGACAAGGGCAGGCTGCAGCGTGTCCTCCGCTCTGCAGAGAGGCTGATCGGCTGCAATCTGCCGTCCCTGCAGGACTTGTTCGCTTCAGGTCTCTGAAGCAGCTAAAGATGGTGGCCGACCCCTCTGACCCCGACAAAACCTGTTTGTGCCCCTTCCATCTGGCAGGAGGCTGAGGTCCATCAGGACTAAGACCTCCCGCCACACCGACAGTTTCTTCCCGTCGGCAGTCGGGCTCATCAACAGAGCCGGTCCCCCACTGACTGACTCTGACATCCCACCGGTCACTTTCTTTCACACTGCACATGCACATACCGTAAATTCCGGACGATTGAGGGCACCTGAATATAAGCCGCACCGGCCTATAAGCCGCAGGTGTCCACGCCGCAGAAAAACGATGGCTGACGCAGAGTCGTCCAGTTCTTCACATTGCCGTCTCCAACGTCTCACCATTGATGACAGCTGACATTAATGGCAAGTTGATGGGCAGCCAGTGGTGTAGTCTACGTGATACGCAGGTATACGCCGTACACCCACTAGGAAAAGTCAAGCATTCCCGTATACCCACCAACAAAAGCGCGATGATGCGAAACAACATCGTTGTGACCGAACGTTCTAACCGTCATTCATGGCGTGTCCCTTGTGTGTCCCTTGTGTGTCCCGTGTCCCTTGCGTCCCTTACGTGTCTTTTTCACTCCTCCTCGCGTGCGTCGACCCATTTTTCTAGCCTAGCGTCTAAAGCGACTGGCCTCCTGCAGCAGCAGGCTGTGATTGGTCCGCTGACTACGTCCTTTACGGAGTCTCACGTCTCCGTTTTCACAGCACAATACGGCCGTTATTAAAAGGAAGAACGTTGACGAGAGAACGGATCAGATTGAAGAGCTTTTAAATATGAGCGCTTGTACAAGCCGTCATTGGCGGACTATGAGGACGCCGGATGGCCTCTGATTCATGGAGGGAGATCTCCACCAACGAGGGGGACAAAGTCATGGAGGAAAATACGGGACAAATGTGTCCTTGATGAAAAGCAGCAGTGTGGATGCACGGGGCAATAAAGTCTATGATCAATAAATAAAGCAACCAGCGACTTCCACACACAAAGACTCTCCACGTCAACAAAACACTCTCCAGTTGCAGGTGAATCGCTCTGCAACACACGCAGGACTTTACAACCAGGAAGTGAAACCAGTGGCCTTCAGCCTTCAGCCGGTAAAACATGATCCATTAGCCGCATCGTTGTACACGCTGCAGGGTTCAAAGCGTGGGGAGAAAGTAGCGGCTTCTGGTCTGGAATTTACGGTACTGTCACTTCCACGTGTATTGTACCTTTATGGTTCTTGCACTATGTTGTCTTATCTGTCTCGTTGTCCATTGTCTTAGATGCAACCACCAAGTTAAATTCCATGGATGTAAATTACAACATATTCTGTTGATAAATGTTTCTGTTTCTTCAGGATCTGCTGCTCCCTAGTGGTTAGAAGCTGTCACCACACACAGTTGGATCATTATTTCTACTATTATAACTATCATTATCATCATCGTTATGCTTTTTTCTTAATAATAATCATTATTATAATTAATTATAGTATTATTGTAATTATTATCATTACTGTAGTTATAGTAATAAATAGATTTATGTTAGAAGATAGATTTTTCTTTCACTTGAATTTCTACATACAGGCTCAAAGGAGTCAGTGGTAACAAAGTACATTCACTTTAGAACAAATTGGATGTACTTTCTCTAAGTACTTTAATGTCATGCTACTTTATACTTCATCACATCTCACATGAGTTCATTCATAAATAATTGCAGTAACAGTCACAGTCTTGAACATGTTCCCGTACTTTTACTGAAGTAACATGAAAGTTATTCTCCTAAGAACAGTGTTTTCTTCCTGGGAAGTACTTGAATACTACAGTTAAAGTAGTACAACCTGTGCAAAGGAGCAAGTAGTGGGCAAAATGTAAAAAGGCCATGGGTTAAAAATATAAAGTAAGTCGCTTTGGATGAAAGCGTCAGATAAATGACGTGTAACGTATTGATCTGCGTGTAGTTCCATAGTTTGTCCTCCTGATGTCAGCAGAGAGTTTCACAGTATTGTAATAAAGTGGTTATGACCTCGGCTCATTAGACGTATCTTGTAATATGCTTTGAACAGTCGGGAGCCTTTTGAACATGATCAGTTTTGACCTCTGATGCTCCGACAGTCTATGAGCTTTGTAAACATCAACATTCTCTAAATACAACATCTTACTGCAGTTTAAAATACGTATTTTCTATTCCATTCACTTCGTTACCAGTAACCATTAAAGGAACCGCAGCATAACTCATCTCAGACGGACAGGTTTTCTGAAAGAATGCCTCATGTTCTCAGAACTCTACACACACAATCGGCCAAACCGCTCAATTCTCCTGCAAAAGGAAACTTTACATTCAAAACAATGTTATTTCTTCTCAAAGTGGTATTTGGTTTTCAAATGACAAACACAAAGCATCATGTGAACAGACGTTCATAAGAACCAGTGGAACACTGACGGAAAACACTTCCTCTCCATTCATCATCATGACTGAGGCCTTTTATTGTTCAGTGTTACACGTCCTACAGACAGTACACACATACGTGTGTTGGAAAATATATGAGAATATTGTTTTTATACTCAGAACACACAAATACACGGTAACAAATATATTATACAATGTACACAGTGTACATCCCATTACGAACCAGCACAAAGCTGCACAAACACCACATACAAAACAACAGTATTTACTGTACACAGTAAACAACAACATCAATTGTGGGACTCACTTGCACATATTTACTGTATATCTCAGTTCTTTGACTCTGAATTGCGTTGAAATGGAAGCCTGCAGACCTGCTTCATCCTGAGACACGGTCCAGTGTTCATAAGCTCTACCAACATTCAGAAATATGTCGTTGTTTTCTATCATGTTTCCTTGTATTTGCTGTAACGTTATGGCGTCGTTTTCTAGGGACCATGTTTATGATTTCAGGAGACAGAACACGTCCCCGACCACCTCGTGTTGGTAATCTTCAGTTCTGCCAAACAAATAGTAAAATTCTTTCTTACCGGATGATGGATGCCACAGTGTACCTGCTCACATGAGGCTGTACTCTTTGCCAGCCTCCCTCATTGTTAGGCCATGGTCGACCACATGACCAACCACAGTGGCTCGGCTCTCATCAGAGATTACGCTCCTCGTCCTCCTCCTCCTCCTCCTCCTCACTCAGACCAGCAGAACACGTCATACATGCGTCAAAATAAACTCCTTCCAACAGATTCTCACTCAGAAAACATGCGTGTCACTCAGAACACACTGACCTAAAAAACACTGCAACAGGGAGCGTTACATACATCATGTTTCCATCCATCGTGAAACCACTCGGACGCAGACGCCACGCAGAAAGGCCACTGGGCGGAGTCAAACCCAGGACCTTCTGGCTGTGAACCACCACGCCGCCCTGATTTTAATTTCAATTTTATTTGTATTGAATTAATTTATTGTACTAAAGCAAACGTGTGTAACCAGTGAATCAGAAATGATTAGTTTTCCTGCACATCTGGAAAGTTTCAGCCTCTCCCTCCTCACCTTTGGATCCTAAAACACAACAATCACCGTTCTGTAACATGTTCTGTAACATGTTCTGTTACATGTTCTGTTACATGTTCTGTAACATGGATCACGTCGCCTATTGTTTTGCCAGAAAACATGAACTATTGAAGCAGCTGCTGAGCGATGCAGATGTGTCTGCAGCCTCTGGCCGTGTTCACAACATTTATGTCATCAGACATCAGCGCTCTTGGTCTTCCTCCCCTTTGTGTTATAAAAATATCCTGCAGATACACAGTAGTTTGCTGTTTGTGTCGGATGAATGTGTGAAGAGTTTTGGAAATGTGGTTTGAGTATTGAACAATGTTTGTTAACGAAAAAAACTGTATTTATTGCATTTTATTCCACGAAAATCTCCGATATTTATCTCCAAGGAATAGTACTGAGAAATACTCTCTTTTTAAACTATGAACCTTTCTTGATGAACAACGTTACATTTGAGTGTGGAGTCTTCTTCTCTTTTGTTTCTGGTGCCTTTGTGGCCGTGAAGCCGCTCAGAGCTTCCTCTGCAACAGGAAACGACGCAGACCTTCATGGAAATGCCACAGTGCATCTCTGTCTGTGTGTGTGTCTGTGTGTGTGTGTGTGTGTGTGTGTGTGTGTGTGTGTGTGTGTGTGTGTGTGTGTGTGTGTGTGTGTGTGTGTGTGTGTGTGTGTGTGTGTGTGTGTGTGTGTGTGTGCGTCATGACACTAGAGTCAGCATCTCCACGGAACCTTTAAAACGCTGGAGGAAAAACCTTTTCCTCATGAAACACGTCCAGCAAAAGGCCCGAATCATCTTCTGCATCCATCATATTCTACGACATCATCACATCGATTCTCCACAAACATCAAACCTTTTAAAACATTTCGGTTTGGTGAACAACGCACAATAAATTCCATTTGTTTGAAAAAAAAATAAGATCTAAAATATATGTACTTCATCATTTTCAGTCCTTTCAACTCAAAGACAAATTGTAAATAATAATAATAATAATAATCTCCTCTTAAGAATGAATTTAATCTTTAACTGATGGTTCATTGTTGTTCCATTAATTCATTGTCTGATGGTTTTGTAATATTCATATTATTATCAACTTAATTGTCTTTAAAGGTTGAACCTGCAATTAAAGAAGCACAAAACTGAACTAAATATAGATATAAATATGATGAGAGATGCATAATAATTAGATAACTGATTCTTTATTGACTACAAACAAGCAGTCGGGGGATTGCTGCAGGAATCCAACCCCCTGCTGTGACGTCACTTCCTGTGACATCACTGCTGGTAAATAGCAGGTGGTTTCATTACTGTAACTGCGCGGCCGCCTTTTACCCACAATGCACAGCGGTGGCTGTGCTTCCCCAGCCTGCAGAGCCGTGCTGAGAGGAGCTCGGCCTCCTCAGATGCACCAAATGTAAAAGTAATGTAATGTAATGTAAAAGTACTTTGAGTCCAGCTGTCCGTCAGTAAACAACAAACAAAGGAGACAACAGGAAGGAGACAGGACACGTAGTGAAAAGTCCCTTATTTCCCTCAGAGACCAAGCAGAAGAAGAAAGTACCAGAAGAGGATCGAGCAAAGAGCAAGAGAGCTCCCTCCCACACACACACACGCACACACACACACGCACACACACACACACACACGCGCACACACACACGCACACACACACACACACACACACACGCGCACCTTTTGTTTGTGTGGTTGTTTTGTGTGGAGGTTTCAGTGTGAGTCGACTTGTTGCAGAAGCTGCTGCAGGAGAAACGAGCGTGTTAACGCTGCCTTTATGCTAATGTGTTAATATATTTATATTTATATGTGTAAGTGTCAAGCAGGAAGGAGGAGGACTCGGACGCAGAGGGTTCAGCTGATATTGCTTTTTATTAATAACAAGAAAAAACTGAAAATTTCTCTTAACGAGGAAACAAAGGTTGAGATCAAAATTCAAAAGGCAAAAACTCAAAATCTCTCTTAAACGAGGAAATGTAACAGGGATCAAAAAGGACGTGACAAACGTTATCGGACTTGACTTGACTCGTGACGTGAGGGCTGGTGTGCAGGGCAAAACAACAAGACACACTGGCACAGGACAAGGGGCGACGCAGACTATAAGTTCCCATGAGGGAGTTGTGGGAACAGGTGGACACAATCAGGAATCAGGGGAGACAATCAGACTGGTGACACATGAGGAAGGGCAAGGGACCTGAAACGAGAGGGAGTTAGTTTCCAAAATAAAACAGGAAGTCAAAAAACAACTGGAGACAGGACAAAAACGCAACTTGACATACAGGTGTGACAGTAAGGGCCAAAGGGCCAAAGGGCTAAAGGGCTAAAGGGCTAAAGGGCGGGTGTGCATATTAACACTGTTATTGATTATTATCAATAATAACCTTTTGAAAGTGCTTCACAATAAAAACATGTTAATTTATTGTGGATTTTTAATTGAATTTATATTCTAATATTGTACATTTGTCATTGTTTAACATTTACTTCAGTATTTCTACTCCACAGCTATAGTTCACTTTACAATAAACCTAAAAAGATCAATTATGATGAGAAGCCCGACTCTTTATATTCAGCTGGAGGCTTGAAGAGGAAAAACTCTCCAATATTTCACATTAAAGATTTTAAAAATGAGAAGTCCCGGGAAAGCCAGCGGCAGGTCGGGAACGTTTGAAGGTCTTCTGATGGTTGAGAATCACCACGGAAGCAGAAGGTGACGTTCGTTCAGTTTTATTCGGTGTGCATTCGTCTGCATGTGCCAATCAATAAATACAATCAATAAATAATCAACACTACAGCAGTATGATTATTAAATAGATACATTAAATACAAAATAAATAAAGAAAACCTGTCAGTAAGATACAGATATCCCTGCAGGGGGTAGTAGATCTACTACAGCAGGTACCTGTACTTCAGTTCAGTACTTCACCTGAACATTCACTCGCAGTACAAGCTTGTTAGTATTTAACTTGTGTACTTTGTACCACTAACAATTAAATAAACCATGATTCTATTAGAAGTTTGTTCAGTAAAACATGAGGAGAAAGTACTTCTGTCTGATAGTTGATTGATTTTGTTGATTAAGTTGAAAACAATTAATTAGGTTTCATGAATATTTCACAGGATCAAACTGACGCGCTTTAAACAACAACAACAACAACAACACGTATTAGGCTTATTGTCACTGTAATAAATATATACCTAGTGATAAATACGTTCTTAAGAAACCTCTTAATACAGGAACACATTTGAAACTTTAGCTTTAATATATTTGGTTTTCCTAACGTCCCTCACTATTTGATGTATTTTGAATTAGTCATTAAACGTCCTGGTTGATATCTGCTGCTTCAGGCTCTCTGACGGGTTTTGAGCCTCTTGGCTTGCCGTCGCCTCCTCCTCCTCTCGATGTCGCCCAACGAGCTCGCCTCCTCGTACAGCCGCGGCAGCTCCCACAATGCTTTGCTCTGGACAACAAGGTTGTCCATCTGCAGGGGGCGGAGACATAAGGAGAGACCGTTAACTTCAATTATTTCATCCACCGGGTCTGAAACAAAGTTCATCATCATCTCGCATTTGTAAACTCTGGATTGAACTTCCAAAGGCGTGATTCCTTTGTGGTCCACATAGACCTTCAGTGAGCCTTTGTAGTCCACATAGACCTTCAGTAAGTCTTTGTAGTCCACATAGACCTTCAGTAAGCCTTTGCAGTCCACATAGACCTCCAGTGAGCCTTTGTAGTCCACATAGACCTTCAGTAAGCCTTTTGTCCACATAGTCCTTTGTAGTCCACATAGACCTCCAGTGAGCCTTTGTAGTCCACATAGACCTTCAGTAAGTCTTTGTTCAGTCAGTGAGCCTTTGTAGTCCACATAGACCTTCAGTAAGCCTTTGTAGTCCACATAGACCTCCAGTAAGCCTTTGTAGTCCACATAGACCTTCAGTAAGTCTTTGTAGTCCACATAGACCTCCAGTAAGCCTTTGTAGTCCACATAGACCTTCAGTAAGTCTTTGTAGTCCACATAGACCTCCAGTAAGCCTTTGTAGTCCACATAGACCTTCAGTAAGTCTTTGTAGTCCACATAGACCTCCAGTGAGCCTTTGTAGTCCACATAGACCTTCAGTAAGCCTTTGTAGTCCACATAGACCTCCAGTAAGTCTTTGTAGTCCACATAGACCTCCAGTGAGCCTTTGTAGTCCACATAGACCTCCAGTAAGTCTTTGTAGTCCACATAGACCTCCAGTGAGCCTTTGTAGTCTACATGAGCATTGCTCACTCTACCTGGATGTGTTTGAGAGCCCTCAGTTGCAGCAGAAGCTTCTCCTGCTCCTGGTAGCGGTGCTTCCTCAGCTCCTGGACCTTCTTCAGGATGTAGGTGAGCTCCGTCCTGACGTTGTCTCCGGGGGCAACGGAGGCAGGAAGCGCGTTGCTCTCGGCCGTCTTGGGAGCCGGCGTGGGAAGCTGCTTCAGCATCTGGCCAAGCAGCTGGTCGTACGTCTCCAGAACGGCGCCCACAAACACCTGTTTTGCCTAAAAGAGAGAAACCAGAAAACAGGTCGTTGGTCTTCACATCGCTTTTATTTCAACTTCACTGATGAGTCATCATTTGCAATGTGTCTTTGTGGACAACATGTCTCAACAAAATAACCCTAGGAAGTCTTTAGGAAGGACGTCGTCCTACACAACAACAGATGGTGTCAGACAACAACGGATTTAAACGTAGTTCATTAGCTATTTTTCTGTGAGGATCTTTTAAACCCTGAAGGTGGGGGTTCTGTGGCCTGACTAACCTGTGAAGACCTTCTCACACGGTGGAGAAGCTGTGTGGTTTCCCACGCTGGGGCTAAATGAGGTGCATTGTGGGCTTGAA
>BMAF01000002.1:861164-941164 GCA_014132575.2 Gasterosteus nipponicus | reverse complement strand
TTAATTGTTTATAGAAAAATACATTAAATCATTACGAAATAAATATGACTGAGTGAATGAGTGAAGTGACTCGATTGAGATCTGACCTGAAGTAACACAAAACTTTAAATAACTAAATAAATATGTGAAACTGTAAAAGTAAAAGTGTAATAGAATGAAACAAAATGACATCTAAAAATAAACACAAAAAAGCATTAGATTATGCTAATGAGAGGCTAGTCTGAGTCACAGCTGTTGATAACTGTGATGTCATTGGGCAGAGGAGGAGTGGGCGTGTCTACATTTGGGGTAGCTCACATCGATCGCCTGGGAGACCTCTTTAAACTCCGCCAGAGCCTTTCTCTGAACCAAGGGGTCTTCCACCTGCAAGGAGACACAGTCCATTAAAGATTCCAATAATTGTAAATAATGTAGAATTGTGATCATAATTTTGTGATTTTCGTTTGTTTGTATATATATATATATATATATATATATATATATATATATATATACATGTAAAAGTATTAAGCATTTAAACGCTTCAGATCACTACTAGAGTGGCCAAGCCCTCAATTACGCAGAACTCGGTATAATCTGTAAATATAAATATTCTGTTGTTGTACAAAGGCTGCAAACGTGTTTATATCTGCTGCACAGTCTTCTACCAGGAAGGTCTGACCGACACCCACCCTTATGTCCCCCAGCTTGCTGAGCACGTCCTCCCTGTCGAGGTTCAGCTGGCCCAGGTGCCTGCTCTGCTCCTCCATCTCCTGCTTCAGGGACTCCAAGGCCGACCTCACTTTCTTCCGCTCCAGCTCGGACTTCAGCTTGTTCAGCAGAAGGACCCCGGCCTGACGGACGGTGCAGGACGGTGGAGAAGATCTTGCTGTAGACGTTGAGGGTGGCGTTCATCACGAGCACTTTTCTCTGTGGGTGACAGTTCAGCAGAGTCAACGCGAACGTCACAATAACGAGGAGAGGAATGTGCAAAGTACGGGAGGTCAAAGTAGCCCGAGAGGTCAGCAGAGGCGCGCGGCGTGTACCTGGCAGGAGGTGTTGATGCTCTTGATGACAGAACCAAAGAGAGGTTGTCCTCCGACCTCCCTCTCCTTCAACCGCTAAACCACAAACAACAAACACATTTTAATATTTGTGTTCCTGTTCAAAGGGTTAACCAACACGTTCCCTCACTGATGCACTTTATTGGACCTGCAGTACACGGAAATATGGAAAGGTGTCAAATACTACACTATTCCCTGTTTTACTAATACAACGTATAATAAAAGGAATGTAACTAATACAAAAGATGGTGAATAAAACAATCTAAAACGATCTGACATTTGTAAAAGGTCATCAAGGCTGTAAAAGTACCATGTATATGCTAATTTGTGCACATAACCCTTAATAATAAATCATCTAGTCATCTTCTATGTTCTCTTAAGGACCAGTTCCTGAAATAAAACCATCATTGTGAATCGAATCCCTTTAGTCACCAGCACGGAAACCACAGACGATCCAGAACGGAGGCCTGTGGAACGGCCCGGGGCAAACTCACCAGCATGTTTACTATCAACTCGTGGTCGTTTTCCTTGGAAATCACAGACGCCATCGCACCTCCCAGTAGGACCAGTAGGACCAGTGGACACAGAGAAGCACCGCTCTGAGACATGATGACTTCAGCGCAGCTCACGGCGGTTTGTTCTGCAAGAAGATCGGTGGGCTGAGTCGAGTCAATGATGCTGTCTGTTGACCCGTGGGCCTGCGTATATATAGGCGTCTGCATCCCTGCCTGTCTCGCTGTGTGTGTCTGTGTTTCTGTGTGGTTGTGTGTCGCTGTGGTTTGTGGGCTTTCAGCAGCGGCATCGACTAACAGATTTCTTCTAAAAGTCGCCGTGCTGCTGCTAAACTCATGCACACAGGAGACTCCCTGGTCAGGTTTCCATTCACTTCCATTCACGAGCGCACACACACACACGTATGGAGGGAGACCAGTCTCAGATCTTACATAGAATTTTGTGCGTAGTAGTGCAGAACACGCTATCCTCAGGTTAAGCTAGTGACATGACTGAGTGTGTGTGTGTGTGTGTGTAGGTGTGTAGGTGTGTGTGTGTTTGTGTGTGTGTGTGTGTGTGGTTCTCTGCAGCATGAACCCACATTTAGCTTAATGTGCATTTTGTGTGCAAGCTGCATGTACATGAATGTGCTGCCTGCAAGAACTGTAGCGGTCTGAAGTTTGCAGCAGGACCATAAGAGAAGAAAATCACTAATCAGCTACAATGTGTTTCCCAGTTTGGATGAGAAGAAGGCGACCCAGAGCCCTCCCAACACTCCCAACACTCCCAACACGCCAACACTCCCAACACGCCCAACACTCCCAACACTCCCAACACTCCCAACACTCCCAACACGCCCAACACGCCCAACACTCCCAACACTCCCAACACGCCCAACACTCCCAACACTGCCAACACTCCCAACACTGCCAACACTGCCCAACACTCCCAACACTCCCAACACGCCCAACACTCCCAACACTCCCAACACTGCCAACACTCCCAACACTCCCAACACTCCCAACACTCCCAACACTCCCAACACTCCCAACACTCCCAACACTCCCAACACTGCCAACACTGCCAACACTCCCAACACTCCCAACACTCCCAACACTGCCAACACTGCCAACACTGCCAACACTCCCAACACTGCCAACACTCCCAACACTCCCAACACGCCCAACACTCCCAACACGCCCAACACTCCCAACACTGCCAACACTGCCAACACTCCCAACACTGCCAACACTCCCAACACTCCCAACACTGCCAACACTCCCAACACACCCAACACTCCCAACACTCCCAACACTCCCAACACGCCCAACACTCCCAACACTCCCAACACGCCCAACACTCCCAACACGCCCAACACTGCCAACACGCCCAACACTGCCAACACGCCCAACACTGCCAACACTGCCAACACTCCCAACACTCCCAACACTGCCAACAACACACTCCCAACACCAACCCCAACACTCCCAACACTCCCAACACTGCCAACACTCCCAACACTGCCAACACTGCCAACACTCCCAACACTCCCAACACTGCCAACACTGCCAACACTCCCAACACTGCCAACACTGCCAACACTCCCAACACTCCCAACACTGCCAACACTCCCAACACTGCCAACACTGCCAACACTGCCAACACTCCCAACACTGTCAACACTCCCAACACTGCCAACACTCCCAACACTGCCAACACTCCCAACACTCCCAACACTGCCAACACTGCCAACACTCCCAACACTGCCAACACTCCCAACACTCCCAACACTGCCAACACTCCCAACACTGCCAACACTCCCAACACTGCCAACACTCCCAACACTCCCAACACCAACACCCAACACTGCCAACACTGCCAACACTCCCAACACGCCCAACACTGCCAACACTGCCAACACTCCCAACACTGCCAACACTCCCAACACTGCCAACACTGCCAACACTCCCAACACTCCCAACACTCCCAACCCTGCCAACACTCCCAACACGCCCAACAATGCCAACACTGCCAACACTGCCAACACTCCCAACACTCCCAACACTGTCAACACTCCCAACACTCCCAACACTCCCAACACGCCCAACACTGCCAACACTGCCAACACTCCCAACACTCCCAACACTGCCAACACTGCCAACACTCCCAACACTGCCAACACTGCCAACACTCCCAACACTCCCAACACTGCCAACACTCCCAACCCTGCCAACACTCCCAACAATGCCAACACTGCCAACACTGCCAACACTCCCAACACTCCCAACACTGTCAACACTCCCAACACTCCCAACACTCCCAACACTGCCAACACTGCCAACACTCCCAACACGCCCAACACTGCCAACACTGCCAACACTCCCAACACTCCCAACACTGCCAACACTGCCAACACTCCCAACACTGCCAACACTGCCAACACTCCCAACACTCCCAACACTGCCAACACTCCCAACCCTGCCAACACTCCCAACAATGCCAACACTGCCAACACTGCCACACTGCCAACACTCCCAACACTCCCAACACTGTCAACACTGTCAACACTCCCAACACTCCCAACACTGCCAACACTGCCAACACTCCCAACACGCCCAACACTGCCAACACTGCCAACACTCCCAACAATGCCAACACTGCCAACACTCCCAACACTCCCAACACCCCAACACCAACACTCCCAACACTGTGGGGTGAAGCGGTTTCTCATCCAGAGCCGACCTGCATGCTCCATCAGCTCTCCAGGCTTCAGAAGACATTCCTTCGTCGCACTGCAGCTCATTTTAGGCTTCTTGCTTTTCATTTAACTCCAACCTGTGTGAAGAAACATCAAATAAATATGTGAATTAAGTAAATAGAAATCTGAAACCTTCGGGATTTGAAGCTTCAATCTAAATAAGTGACGCTGCTGGAAGTGAATGTGAAGCTATTCTGAACACCAAGCTATATCCTCTCTCATGGTAGGAAGGCTTTAATTATTCATTGTTACACAGCATATTTACCCCAACCCCCCTCCTCCCCCCGGATTAATTAACTCCGGCGTTCGCTCCATTTACACTTAAAGTATATTGCTATATTTCTCATGTTCCAGCATCACACGCAATGCAAAGTTCCGATTTCCCCAAAATGTGCTGAGTCAAAAAGCTCGACACTTTTTCCAGCTGGTCGGTGTTGCGTTGCCGTAGCAACTGCGGGATCAACAACGGAGACTATCTGTGTCTTTTGGTGGTTTCAGTTTTCCTCTGAATCATAGAGGTTACATATGAAAATATGTTCCATTTAAGTAAACAATACGCTTACTTACTATTTAAAATAGCAAAAGAGAACATTCGGTCGCGGCAAAAATCATATTGTTGAATATATTATTATTCAACATCATAAACTGATTATGAACACGTTGGTTTGAAGTGACGTCAGAGCTTCATGAGTCAAAGCTGCATTCTCAGTAGTGACCAGCAGGGTGCGACTCCTCTGCTCCCATAGACGTCTATGAGAAAATGACTCTACTTCTCTCTGGATTTATTCCCTCAGTAAACACTGTAAACATGAGTTTATGGTCTCAGTCTCTAGTTTCAAGTCTTCTTCAATACAACATGATGTTCATTTAGTGAATTATGGTCCATTTAGAGTCAAACAGACCATAAAGATAGGGATGCTTTAGGGCGGGGCTTACTGTGATTGACAGCTCCCTACAATAGCAAAAAGCAAAAAACGTCATACTTGAGTCTTCAAAGTAAGTCGTTGTGAATAGTACGTAGGACACACTGCGTTTGTTTCCATGGTTACGCTGGTTGTGTTGAAGAGAAACTTGAACCAAAAGCATGAGCAGAATTTAGGAGGTTGAACATCGGAACAAAATGACGATTTTACAGGTGAATTGAGTCAAATGATTTTTCTTGTAGACCGGATGAATAATTTCTGCCAGTCTGTGACGCACACACACACACACACACACACACACACACACACCCTGCCAGTTGGCTTTCTAAGTAAATGTTAATACACTGGAATTAGTTGGGTGGTGGTGGTGGGGTCTCCTACATCTAAACTATCTCCTTTGTGTTTCCTAGAAGTCTGATCTAGACGGGTATTTTTCCTCTGGGCCAACCGTCAACACACACACACACACACACACACACACACACACACCACATCCTCCTTTGTGCGGTGGAGGGTTGAATTTCCCACCTGCAGCGACGCAGTGACACTCAGTCGGATGACCCCTGACCTCTGATGTATGTGAGAGGTTTTAAACTGTTAGCAGCAGTTAGCATTCAAGCTAACGGTTCTGATGACTCTTCATTCCGAACGGCGGGTTCTGAGCCGCCAAAACGAAACGCCGGAAGAGGCCAAAGCGCAGCGTCCCGCCTCCTCGGCCCGGGGGGCGCTGAGTCAGCGTGGCGATGACTCAGCGCCTGGGGGCGGAGACCTCGCTGAGTTTCAAGTGGACAAATCGTGACTCAGTTTTGCCTTTGAATCATTTCAGAATTCAGAATTGCATAAACCTGAACCTCAAACTTTATTTTCTTTCCACTCGCCCTCATTTCTTTTCTCTTTTCCCCGTTTTCTTTGACGTCACCTGCTCTCTCCTGCTTCCTTTCCCTTCCTTCCTTTCCTTGTGACATCACTACGTGTCCTCGTGCTGCAGTAGCTGCTTCGGCCAGCAGAGGGAGGTAACGGATCACAGACAAGGATGCGTTCAATCTACTTTATTCCACTTTAAAGATCAACGTACAATAGTTCGTATAAAAATAGTTTTGTTCATCCAAATTCAACACAAACCACTTTCAAGTACTTTTAACAAATAACAAATACAATAAATAAAAAAATAACTTATTTAGTAAATAAAGCAATTTAAATATTCAAAAAACAAATCAATATGTAAAAAATGGTAATATTCAAGAACTCAATGACGAAGATGAGGATGTTTGAAAACAATTGTGCCGATGAGGATGAAGAGGTTGTTCACAATGATGACGATGACGAAGATGAAGAGGTTGTTCATAATGATGATGAAGAGGTTGTTCACAATGATGACGATGACGAAGATGAAGAGGTTGTTCACAATGATGACGATGACGAAGATGAAGAGGTTGTTCATAATGATGACGATGACGAAGATGACGAGGTTGTTCATAATGATGACGAAGATGAAGATGACGAGGTTGTTCACAATGATCATGATGAAGGTGTTGTTCATATGATGATGATAAATATGATGACGAGGATGATGATGAAGAGGTTGCTCATAATGTGATGAAGAGGTTGTTTATAACGACGATGATGATGAAGAGGTTGTTCATAACGATGATGATGACCATGATGAAGATGTTAGTGGCTGCGGTGCTGGCTCAGCTCATCGATCCACCTGAGGATGAAGGTGAACTCTCCGACGGCCTTCAGCGCTCCTTTGTCTCTCCTCTGAGGTACAGGTAGTACAGGTAGTACAGGCAGTATTAGCAGTATAAGTAGTATTCACAGAGTAAGTACGCACACTCAGCAAAGGCACTACTACTAATACAAGTAGTAATGCAAGTATTAGTGGTATTCGTGGCTGTAGTAACAACAACAAGTAGTAGTATAACTGGTAGTATTAGCAGCATTCATAGCAGTAGTAGTGACAGTAATATTACTAGTGACTGGAGTTTTACAAGTAGTACTAGCAGTAGTAGTAGTTTTAGCAGCAGCATTAGTATTAGCTAACAAAATAAGTGGTAATAATTTGCATAGGAGTAATACTTGTAAGTCTTGATAGCAATAGTAGTAGTAGTACACGATATTGGTAGTATTAGCAGGAGCAATGGCAGTTATATTAGGTATACTATCATGTACAAAGTGTCGGTACTAGAAGTTGTTACCTTTTGGATTTTTCTTTCCAGTTTCCTGATGATTTTAAACCATTCTGAAGATTTAGAGGAAGAAACCTGAACACAAAGTACACAGAGTACACATGAGTCGGTGTGCGTGGGTATTCTGTGTGTGCATCTGACCATAAGTACTTGTGTACTCACGCAGTGCTGCAGCGTGTGTTGGACGCGGTACAGCAGCTCGCTGTAGTGGGGGGGGAGGAGCTTGTGGACGACGGCCCTGCTGAACACGCTCCTCTGGTAGACGTCCATCAGCTCCTTCATCTCCAGCCAGCCAATCACACGCTGAGGAGAGAGAGACAGGTTCCTCACTCAGCTTCAGCACCGGAATACAAATCTAAAAAAGAACATTTCACACATCTAAAAGAATGTGGAGAATGTGGAGAATGTGGAGAATCCCTGACCTCCGGACAGTCGGTGCAGAACTTGGGCAGAAGTCTTTGTCTCCTGACCAGATTTGCTTCTTTCTGCAGATGCAAACATTCAAATCTTTAGTCTGATATTTTAAGGCGTTTTTCTTCAAAAGTCAAAACAAGGTTTCTTAAATCTACTCATTTAGTTTATTAAGTAAAGTGTAAAAGAGAGTAAACAGTTAACAAATTTAACTTTTACGAAGGATATAAAAAAATATATAATTTACATTGATTTGAGAAGAGAAGCATTGTAATTAATAAAAACCAAGAGGCTGAAATATTTAAAATATCACAATTAATATGCAATTTTGTAAGAACTATTTTATGGGTAAATACATTTTGTATTCTAGTAAACTAATATTCATTGTTGTTTTTATTATTGTTATTATTAAAGAGTTCCTTTGGGAAAAGTTTTAATATCACCATTTAAAAGTACTCTGTTACTAAATTACACAATTTTCTGTGAGTGTACTTTGGTAAGTATTAATAGTGATATCAAAGTACGCGGAGGATGTGAAAGTTTCCCTCTGAGCTCTGATCCGATCAAACGCTTTGATCTGGTTGAAGAACTGCAGCTTTTTACACTTTCAGTTCCTGTGTGAGCTGATACAGATCAATATGAATTATGACCACAGACCAGATTACATGTGGTAAACCAAAGGGTTCTTATTGTGAAAGGTCAGCTTTTATTCTGAAAGAACAGATGCCTTTGATGTATCTATAACAGTTATTATTGACCTAGAAAAGTATGAACCTGATATATTGATAGACGGATCTATGACAGATATTGTGATGTACAAAATGTAATAAACCCATGCAATTACAGACTTATCTATAACTGTTATTATTGATCTCTAAAATAAAGAACCGATAGCTATTGATTAGCTCATTAATAAGTCCTTTGATGATGTGTTAATGTAGTAAAGTAACATATTGACCGTTGTAACAGACTTACACGACTCTAACAGACATCACTAATCAGAGGTATTGATCGTCAGTTATTGATCTGTGTTTGTTCCCAACAGACTAACATGAACAGATATCACCAATCAGAGGTATTGATCGTACCGGCAGCGCGCTGATCAGCAGGTTGGTGCGGCTCCACAGGTCTCGGATCAGCCCCGGGGGGATCTCCTGTGGACAGGTGAGGCGTCGCTCCGGTGCGTTCATCCCGCCGGCCACCAGGCCGAGGAGCAGAGCGAGGGCCGAGGTCCTGACGAAGAGGAGGAACATCTTCAACTGCAGCAGGTGGCCTCCTCTCTGCCCCCTTTATACCTCCTCCTCTTCCTCCCTCTCTCACTCTCTTCCTCTTTAGCCTCCTCTCGAGTTTCAGAAATTTCCAACACCCCCTGAGTCACAGCAGCAAGTTACGATGCTGATGTCACCTCTCCTCCTCCTCTGGCCCCGCCCCCTTTGCTCCTTTCTCTCTTTGGTCCCTTCCTGCCTGTCATCTAAATTTCTCCTCCTCCTCTATTTCTCCTCTTTATTCATTTCCTCCCCTTCTTCTCATCCCTGACCGTCATTCATGTCCTCTCGCCTATAATATTAATATTAATATCAAGAAATATTTTCTATATATTTCTCTCCTCCTTTTCTCTCTCTTTCTTTAATGAAACTCTCCTCCAGGCATCTTTTCTTTATTTCCTTCCTTCCTGTCTCCTCTTTTCTTCCCTTGTTTCATTTCTTATAACCTCCTGTCCTCTTTCCTTGCCTCCTTGATCTCCTGCTGGTTTGCCTCTTTTCTTCATCTCCTTTTTCCTCTCCTCTCATTCCCTCTCCTCCTCGTTCTGTTCTCTCTTCTTCTTCTTCTCCAACTCCTGACCTCCGGAGTCGATGATGATGTCACTTCCTGTTGGGTTTTAAAGGGGGGTTCTTGGTGAAAACCTGGTTTTGGTGTTTCTGATGTGCACACAGATAAAAGTAGGTTGCGGCTTCGGTCGAACGCAGCTGAGGAATCTTTAACTCGGCGGATTTGTTTCCCTCCTTGGCGGGTTTCACATCGCTCGCCATCCAACCCAGATTAAAGACAAAGTCAACACGCCGGCACCGCAGAAGAAGAAGAAGAAAGGGATGAATACATGTTTGAGTCAAATAAAGAAACGCTCAGGTCGTGGGGAAAAGTGTGTGTGTGTGTGTGTGTGTGTGTGTGTGTGTGTGTCAAACACACTTCCTGTAACCAGTATCCAGGTCAAGCAACCACACTGACGACGAACTGGATTTCTGTCAAATCATCCTGTTCATTGATTAACAGCCTCTGCAGTGCATGCTGGGAAATGCACCGAGACCCTCTAAGACCCTCTCAATGTGTTTCATACTGTGAGACGACATCTTCACAATCAGATACTGTAAAAATTCAATTGTTGTGATGTCACTCGTTGGTTTGTGGGTCGCCGTTTTGAAGCTTCCAGTTCAGCATTTAAATGTCGTCATGTTGGCTTTGCAACCAGTGAATGACTCTGGTAGAGACCTGTCAATCAGCATCTAGCCCCGCCCTAAAGCGTCCCCTCTTTATGGTCTGTTTGTCTCTAAATCATAATTCACTAAATGAACATCATGTTGTGTTGAAGAAGACTTGAAACTAGAGACTGAGACCATAAACTCATGTTTACAATGTTTACTGAGGGAATAAATCAAGAGAGTCATTTCCTCATAGACGTCTATGGGAGCAGAGGAGTCGCCCCCTGCTGGTCACTACAGAGAAGTAGAGTCATTTCCTCATAGACGTCTATGGGAGCAGAGGAGTCGCCCCTGCTGGTCACAGAGAAGTAGAGTGATTTCCTCATAGACGTGGGAGCAGAGGAGTCATGCTGGTCACTCAGAGAAGTAGAGTCGTCTCATAGACGCCTATGGGAGCAGAGGAGTCGCCCCCTGCTGGTCACTACAGAGAAGTAGAGTCATTTTCATAGACTCATGGGAGCAGAGGAGTCGTGCTGGTCACTGCAGAGGTAGAGTCATTTCCTCATAGACCGTCTATGGGAGCAGAGGAGTCGCCCCCTGCTGGTCACTACAGAGAAGTAGAGTCATTTCCTCATAGACGTCTATGGGAGCAGAGGAGTCGCCCCCTGCTGGTCACTACAGAGAAGTAGAGTCATTTCCTCATAGACGTCTATGGGAGCAGAGGAGTCGCCTGCTGGTCACTACAGAGAAGTAGAGTCATTTCCTCATAGACAGAGGAGTCGCCCCCTGCTGGTCACTACACAGAATGCAGCTTTAACGCATGAAGGCCCTGCTACACTTAATTAATGATATGATAGGGGACCTTAATTGACCCCTTTTGTAAAAACATGCCAAACAATCCATGAAAGAACACTCATGCCGCGCTGCATCACCTCATCCACGATTATTCTGTTGTTAATGTTCTGATGATGACAGAAAATTACAAAACTTTTAAAGTAAAAGATTGGATTCATTCTTCTGGCAATCCTCAAACTTAATACAAAAATCAATCAATATTCTCTGGTTTCATCTTCTCTGCTGCTTCCACCTCTTCGTTATATTAAATTAAATATCTTTGGCTTTTCCGACATTTCACAGCGTCTGAGAAACAACGATGACGAATAATAGTTTTTTGCGTCCGTGGTATTTTGTAAGCTGTGCGATGTGATTCCCCTGACTTGGGTTCATTCTGCAGCCTTCAGATGGTCAGATGAAAGTAGGTTGTGGTTTTGGTCGACTGAGCCGGGAAGCAGGTTGTTTTTGATTTGACGCGGCTCCAGAGAGTCCTGAGCTGTGACGAACGCTCCAGTTCCCTCAGACAGCTCACGTGACTGAAGGGAGATTGTCGATGCAGAGACGAGCAGAAATATGTGACTGACAACCAGAGTTTGACGTGCAGTGAAATTCCATAAACGCTTCGATCGAGATAAATGATGACTGATCAAAGTAAATGACCACGCCGCGAGGCTTCGGAGGGCTAACATGCTAACATGCTAACGGCTGGCCACGAAAGAATCTGTTATTCACTGCACGTAGACGTAAACGTTTAACAGGGTAGCGGTCTTACTTTAGCATGTTAGCATGCTAATGTTTGCTAAATAGCCCTAACGTTATTAAAATATACATGATTACATAAATGATGCATTTTAAGTTGCATTAAAACTCTACATTCAAAGGTTCAGTATATTTAAAGAGAATATATTTTAATTGTCGGCTTATTCAGATTTTGCTTTCTAACACAGACAACAACAAAAACAATGCTAGCTACACATTTCTGGTTGGATGAGGTGGAAGCAAACGAGCCGCAGCAATTACATCACTCTCCTCCTTTAGAGATAAAAATAGACCTCGAGCTGCAGTTGGTCCAACATTCCAGAGCCAGAATTGAAAGTCAAACATTGAAATGTGTTTTCCCTACTTGCCTCACAGGTACTGAGACGTGACGCTACTGTGAGGATGATTTAAAGCACCTGTAACAGCCCACAGGTGAGACGGACAATCCCAGAGAGTATCATTTGATGTGGCGGAGTATAAACGGTTTCCGGCCTGCAGGTGAATACGAAGATAATCATCTCGACAGGTTGAAGCCATTCATGTACACAGCATTGTTACACGCGTTGTTACACGCGTTGTTACACGCGTTGTTACAAACAGGGATCAGCTGTTGCCTCACTGATCAAAACGTCCCAGGAGACGGAAGCTTTTGAACCAGGAAGTACCTGCAGGCGTAAATAACACGGATTCTCTGAGGGCCTCAGGTGTTTGTGCAGCTCTACAGGTGCCGCCTGTTTCCTGCTGCTGTCTGCGCAGCACAAAGAACTCGACTAAACGTGGATCCTAATCACGCGCACGCACACGGTGGGAAGTTTGCTGTACTCGCTGCACTTCCTGGAGTCACCTGCCCGGGGAAATCCCCAGTGATGATGTCACACAGGTAGGACCGCCTCCCTCCAGCAGGGCTCGTGGAAATCCACACACAGGGTTTGGTCCTCTTCCTGCTCTGCGCCGGACTTTTCTTTGACTTTCCTCAAATAGTTTTTTCAGTTGTCTTTTGTTCAAAGTCTCATTCCTCTTCTCTGCTTCCTCTTCTCTGGAGCTCGTTGGATAGAAAACTTTTAAAATAGAAAATGTTATTTTACTTTAATTTTTATGTGGAAAATAATTTGTTTTCAGGCGAACTGTTCCTTTAAGTCCACAGGAACGGAGCGGGGAACATTCAGGTAGAACTTCTGCTTTTGGGTTGGTGGCTTGAGAGCAAACAAATAAACCCGATGGAAAACTTGTAATTTTAAGGTAAATCTTGTTAGTTTTATATTACAGTAATGTGTATTTTTACATTCAGACTGACTCTGGATCCCGATTTAGCAAACTTATTTCATTACATCAAACATAATGTCTTTTATAAAAGTAGAATCAAGAATGATACGTTATAAATCGGTTATAAAAAAGGAGCAACATTGCGGACCGTCGTCCTTCTCGAGCAAGACACCTACACTGTAAAATAAAAAAACGTTAAAAAACGGTTAAATGACTGGCAGCAGCGGCTGCCAAACAAAGACCGTAAAATTAAGGTAAAATAATTTAATTCAAACACCTTTAATAAAGGGAATTATGTATAACATGTACACAATTTCACAGCCTACACATACAACTAAATACGCACATTTATTTTATATTCATATTAGTCATCTTTTCCTATAATTGCTAGTTGTGATGGACGCATGTTGGAGACGTGAGTCTGCAGCAGCTACAGAGAAGCATCTTAGATGCCTTCATGTGTCGTTACAGTCATGCAGACGACAAGCAACAAGGTTCAAAGTAAAACTTCAGTATCAACGATGGGGATGAAATGCAGGTGAGGAGGTCATGTGACCTAATGAGGGGCGGGGCGGACAGGTGGGTAGAGGTGAATGAATGAAAATCAAACAGTCCACTTTAGACCCCAAAGAGACTTGTGTTAATCTAAATCAGCATCAGCATCACTTCCTGTTCTTCTCACATGTTTGTTCTGCTTCCTGAAATAATTGAATTTCTTTGCAGGTGAGAAAATGTTTCTGAGGAGAAAACGACTAATATGGAGACGCGACCTTACGTGACTGAGAACATCAACGCTAAAGTCCTTCGTTCACCAAACGGGTAACGGGTGTTACTCCAAACACACACACACACGCACACTCACACACTCACACACACACATTCACACGCACACACTCACACACACACACACACACACACACACACACACACACTCACACACTCACACGCACACACTCACGCGCACACACACACACACTCACACACACACACACACACGCACGCACACACACTCACACACTCACACGCACACACACACGCACACTCCACACTCACACTCACACACTCACACTCACACACACACACACACACTCACACACACACTCACACACACACGCACACACTCACACGCACACACTCACACGCACACACTCACACGCACACACTCACACACACACACACACACACACACTCACACTCACACACACTCACACACTCACACGCACACACTCACACGCACACACTCACACACACACACTCACACTCACACTCACACACTCACACACACACACTCACTCACACACACTCACACACTCACACGCACACACTCACACGCACACACACTCACACTCACTCACACACACTCACGCACACACACACACTCACACACACACTCACACACACACACACTCACACGCACACACTCACACACACACTCACACACACACACACTCACACACTCACACACACACACTCTACACTCACACTCACACTCCACACACACACACTCACACACTTCACACTCACACACTCACACGCACACAGTCACTCACACACTCACACTCACACTCACACACTCACACGCACACACACTCACTCACACACACACGCACACACTCACACACACACTCACTCACACTCCACACGCACACACTCACACACACACTCACACACACACTGACACACACACACTCACACACACACACACACACACACACTCACACACTCACACGCACACACACTCACACACTCACACACAACACTCACACACACACACACGCACACACACACACTCACACACACTCACAATGAGCTAAGGCAAATGCCACAATAGTGAAAGTAGGTAAGTAGGTCTCATATTCTTGAGGTTGCTGCAGGTTTCTGCACCAGTTTAATATAAAGTGCACATGAGTGTGTGAGTGCGTGTATGTGTGTGTGTGTGTGTGTGTGTGTGTGTGTGTGTGTGTGTGTGTGTGTGTGTGTTATCAGGCAATCCGATAAAACTGATCTTATACAGATAATAGGAATCATCATCTATGTCATATTTCTTTCTTTACCAACACACAATTCCTCTATAACACTTTAGTTTGAATGTAATTGAAATATAATTTGATTTAATTTATGAATACATATAATCTATACATTTCAATGAAATCAGGAGAATTCCACTGTGATTGTTTGATCAATAAATCTCACTTGGGATTGATTTGTTCTCCACCTAAATAGTTTTCGGCGGTTTTGTACATTTACATTTATTCAAGTACACAACTTTTTACTGCTCCACGTGTATTTATTGACTTTAAGATCAAGAGCTCTTAAATGAAACATTTTGCATAAAATGTACCTCAGATACTTTTGTAGATAGGATATATATATATATATATATATATATATATATATATATAAATTTTTTATGTTTGAATTTCACTACAAATTCACGGTTATGATATTAAAATCAAGATCTAATAAAAACTACTATTACTACTTTCAGTACTTCTACTACTACGACTGCTACTACTACTATTGCCAATAATAGTAATAATACTACAACTAATACTACCAGTACAGCTACTGCTACTAATACCACTATACTACAACCACTATTACTAATAATACTACTAGTACTTCCACAGCAGCAGAGAGACGAGCCAACGTTCAGATTCAAAACCAAACTTTATTTGTTTGTGTCAATGTCGTAACAAACAGTTTATTGAGTGTAACGTTTAAATACTGAAACTCCTTCAAGATACAGAGCCATAAAACACTCTCTGATCAATAAATACATAAATACCTAATCAAATTAAATACAGTATCCAAAAACTGCTCTCAAATATCTCCATAATAAATTAGAGTATAAAAGTGGTTGGAAAGGTGGCGGCTCAGTTGGACTTGGTGTGGTTCCTCTGCTGGATGCAGAAGTCCTGCAGGTACGAGAACAGGATGTCCACCTCCCCCACCGCCTTGATCATCACCCGCTCTCCCCCCACCTGAGAGACAAAGACGACCGTTAGAGACGCAAAGACCCACCGGAGCACCAATGCTCTGTTTTCATACATGTTACTGTTTCCACATTTAATCAATTGGTTTGATCTATGAAATGTCATCAAACAGTATAAAAGCCAAATGTAGTGACATTGGATGATAGTTTACACATATTATATGTATATTTAGTTCAGTGGCACATAAGACAATAAATACGTGATGTGTTGAAATCTCACCGCTTTTAACTTCCTGCGGAACTCCACAGCGTGACGATGCTCGTGGTAGTGAGTGACGTTCTGCAGAGACAGGCGGGAAGGGAAGGTTAGCGGCGGTCAGCGTTTTTTGCTTTGTGTGTGGCGTGAATACGAATGATGACCTAGCATAAAAGATCGGACCCTCACAGATTAACACCAGCTGATTCTAACGTCTTAACTTAAAGCCAGGCTTTTTTAATATGCATGCTAAGCTAACCAGCTGTAAGCTGCGGATTCATAATTCCTGTGGAGTCCATGTTCTCATTCGTCGCTCCATCCAACCAGTCTTCATGCTAAGCTAAGCTAGCCGGCCCAACGCCCCGTCCACGTCTGACACTCACACAGCCGTGAGTCTGCAGGTCCTCGCTGACGCGGTGGAGGTCGGTCTTCAGCCGGTGCATCTTGGGGTGCATGTTGTCGCGCTGGTGCAGGATGGTGTTCAGGTAGAAGTCCAGGATGTTGGCGTGGAGGCAGCAGATCTTCAGGTAGTCCTGCAGGAGAGTCTGAGGTCAGAAGTTCAACGTTAGAATAGTTCCTTTCTGGGTAGTGACTGCGGGGGTCTATGGAACCACTCTCACCTGGTTGGTCTCGACTCGCGGCATCAGTCGGCTGCTGCTGGAGTCTTCCTCCGTCTGCAGAGACTGAGCCTGGAGAGGCAGGAGAAACATCACGTAGCATTTACTTTTTACTTCCTAAACGATTTCAAGTTCTGTATTGAAGTGTGATTTTGAGGTATTTATAGTAGTATCTGACTTAAGTGTTTGAATTTTCATTTTGCAGGTTCCTTTTCTACATAAAATATATTGAATCAAATATGAAGCGTTTGAGCAAAGGAACAAACTCATGTTGCAATAAAATACTTACAAGTTAATGGATGAAGTAATGGAAGTTAACGGATGAATAATAATATTTATTCACATACATCACAGGTTTTACCTCAAGAAGATGATTGAAAATGAGATGATTAAAAATGCCAAAACTAAAAATCTAATGTATTAATCAAAGCAGATTTAGCAATTTAGACAATTTAAAGTTAAAATATTGTCTTTGAATTTGACCACTCACGTGTCGCGACACGTCCCGGACGGCCTGGTACGTGTCCCGGCTTCTCAGCGGCTGGCTGAGCGTCTTGTCCAGTGGGAGCGCCGCGGCCCAGCCAATCAGGAGCAGCAGCACGAGGACGGCGGCGGCCGGACGGAGGAAAGAGCCGAGCGTGGCGGCGGCGGGCTTCATGGTTCAGGTGGACGAATCAGTCAGAGTATTTTCTTCTTTAACGGCAAGACTGAAAAAAGATTTTAGATTATTAATAAGGTTCATAAATAAAACGTTAAAGTATTAAACGACTGCATCTGTGTGTGTGTGTGTGTGTGTGTGTGTGTGTGTGTGTGTGTGTGTGTTTGCTCACCTGTCTGTGGATGCTGGTGTGAAGACTTCTGTGCGTCGCGTCTTTTTATACAAAACAGTCCTCCGCCCACCGCTGCAAAAATATAGGACAGGTAACCATCAAAAAACCCCACACACACACACACAGACACACACTCACTCACACAACCACCCACACACAACCACTCACTCACACACACACACACACACACACAGTCAGTGCTGAGCTGTTACAATCTTTGTTTACTGTCACTCACAAAGGGAGGAAATTAACAGTCAGTGACGACGAACACTAAATAATGTTTGTCAAGGATTTTCTAAAAGAGAAAATCTACATGTACTTCTCCAGTGACATCACTTCCTCACACACACGCACACGCACACACACACACACACACACACACCCTCCCTACTGGATCAAAAGCTGTACAATGTTTCAGAAATTTCCCCATTGGAAGGAAAACTCGTCCAACTCGTCCAAACAGCTTGAGTACGTGCGTTATTGGTTTTGAAATTATCATCAATAGTATTATTGTTAATCAAATGACGACATGTTAAAACGTGAGAATTTTCATGATGCAATACTGAAAACAAACTTAGAGTTTGTGTTTTCAGCTGCAGGGTGCAGGACCCTACTTTTTGATCTAAATAATAATCTGCATGATTAAACAAATTGAAAGCGTGATTTTAAAAACGCTGATAGAGCTTCAGTGCCTCTGCTCCACGAATAAATCAAATCAAAATGAAAA
Organism: Gasterosteus nipponicus; assembly: GCA_014132575.2. Lineage (NCBI taxonomy): Eukaryota > Metazoa > Chordata > Actinopteri > Perciformes > Gasterosteidae > Gasterosteus > Gasterosteus nipponicus. The sequence goes on along the minus strand of BMAF01000002.1, from coordinate 922,710 downwards.
CCTCATCGCTCTCACGCAAGCCCACCAAAGAGAGACGTTAAGTATTGAGATAACACAGGTTGAATAATGGTAAACAGACCTTGAAGCTTCTCTGCGAATCGAATCAAATCAGCATGTAGATGATTTCCCCTTTTAAAATAAAGACAGATAAGGGGCCCCAGGATCGAGCCCTGTGGGACGCCACGGCAGAGAGTCCACTTCAACCACCAGAAAGAGACCTTCTGCTCCGAAATCGATCCAAACTGAGAAAACGTTTTAAGAGGGATTTACTTGTCGCAGAGAGATGCCCTGCCTGTGTCCCATGTCGAAGTGTCCCTGAGCAAGACACCTGACCCCTAAATGCTCCCTGGAAAAAGTGTTTTTAAAATATGCAATGTAAGTCGCTGTGGATAAAGGCGTCAGCTAAATGACCTGTATGTGACTCCATCATCACGCCACCTCGACGGAGACGAACTCTGAGTGAACATTTAATGTCACGGAGGATTTTTCCCTTTTTAAAAACACGTTTTCCTGCCTGGCGTCTCTGCAGGATTGAGTTTCTCTTTCTATTTTTAGGATATATCGCGTTGGTCTGAATACCTCAGAGACGGATAGATGTGTTTGAATTGTTATCAGGTTACACAAAAGAAACTGATTTTTACCGTATTTCTAAATCAATCACATTGAATTGTTTCCGCTCAGATTTCTCATCAAAGTTGTTGCTTCTATTGCACAAACATTGGTTTTCCGTGAAGTAATTTATTACATTTCTATTGCGTCACAAAAAGAGTAATGAGACATTGCAACACGCAGGGAGGAGGTGAGATGGAACAGTGAACAGAAGGGAAACCACCAGCACATCAGCCATATAATGTTTAGTTTATACAAATATAAAGAACAAAAATGTATCTCATTTGTTCTTGTGAGGGATGTGGTCTGGTATCCAGCATCCGTTGAGATGATTTATAGTTATTATAAAAACCGAAGTGAAAATGTTTATTTATTACAGGTAACTGCTGGAGTCATTTCCTAAGACGGTGACAATGGAGAGAGATTTTTCTGAATGAATGTGTTTTAAAACGTAATCAGATATCGAACCCGCAGTTGAATCTTCCAGACTCGTTGGACTCGTTAAACACGACGACGGATCTTTGTTGTTCCACGGTGATGACGTCACAGGATGACATCATCACCGGAGCGAGCGGCTCCCTGCGCTGTTTGTTGTCTGTAGATCCGCTGGAGGGGAATTCACAGCCCGCCGTCATTCCCATGAGTGTGTGTGTGTGTGTGTGTGTGTGTGTGTGTGTGTGTAAATAGTGTGTGTGTGTGTGTGTGTGTGTGTGTGTGTGTTAGTGTGTGTGTGTGTGTGTGTGTGTGTTTTCCAGGTGATCGGTTGAGTCCAGAGGAAGTGATGAGGATGTTTGTTCTCTTCTACATATTTAGTGATGTTAAAAATATTAGTAAAATGTACAGTACTGAAGAATAATTATGAGGTACTTGTAAACTTTTCCACTTCCTGCTCTAAAATTCAGAAAGGAATTTTTACTTTAGTACATTCATCTTAGATTGCAGATTCAGACCAATTCAAACATAAAAAATAGATCAAACTTTATTGATCACCAGGAGCTGGTTTACAGGCGTGTGTGTCTTTTATGAGAATCCATTTGTCCCCAAAGATTAAATTGAATGTGATGTAGTATTTCATATTACTGTTGAAGTCTGACATCTTCATCTTCATACAGAATATTGTTTTACATTTATTATATAATACATAAAATGTATTATATAAATTATTTTTGGCAAATGTGTGAATATTTTTAATATTAAACTTCACAGACTCGTAGTTAATTTAGTTTGACAGAATTCGCACCAATCGATCCAAACTGAGAAAACGTTGTTAAGAGGGATTTATGTTTCTCTGTGAGAGAGAGAACGAAACATGAAGTCATGTTGTTTTACATTTATATTATATAAATTATTAGTTCAAAACTAAACTACTTCAAACTTCCTTCCTTCAGGAGGAAACAAACAAGTTCAGAGGTCAGAGGTCAACCATTGATGCTTTTTAATGTCTCCCCAAACTTACTACACAAACATAATGACTCAATTTATAAAAACATCTATTACTGTGTAAAAAATACATGATATTAAAATATATTATTCCAACTATTGTTCAACAGATTGTTCTAAAAGGTCCTGGAGGTCAAAGGTCATCTCTTCCCCCAGAAGTGTTCCCGTCTCTTCTGCGCGCGCTCCAGCACGACGGAGGCCGCGGAGCAGGAGGCCGCAGAGCGCCACGACATCACCGACAGCCGGTCGTCTAGGCAACGGGAGAAAGGTTTGTCTCTAATAATAATAATAATAATCAATAATAAAAGATTATAGACATTTATTTTAAAATGCTCGCCTTCATGAGAGCAGCTGCCTCTTCCTGGACACCGAAGCTCCCTGAACCTCAGGCCAAGCTCACCTGGTGAGACACGGACGTTGTTACAGGTGCAGGTGACAAAAACAACCTTTATTTCCCTGGTAAACAATTTTACAATCTATAAATGTGATGCATGAAGAACGAGTCCCTGTGTGTGCGTCTGTGTGCGAGATATTGATCAAAAACAGGTTATTTTGTGGCTTTAAACAAACAGAAGAGAAACATTGACTTTTTTTGCACAAATCAATTTGTTGATCAATATAAATTGATTGATTGTAAATGTTTGAGAAGAAGTTGAAACAGAATAAACAGCTTGATTTATTTAGTGAACATGGATAGTAAATCTGATTGGATTCATCGATAGTGGAATTGATCGAGAGTCTCACCGTTGTGCTGGAAGTCGGCGTTTCTCAGCGTGCCTCGGATACAGTGCGGTGGGGGCGGGGCCAGAGGGGGCGGGGCCATGGGGGACGTTTGCTTTGTCCTGATTGGTTTAGAGGCGGGACTTGTGGCTGGCTTGTGGTTTAGGGAGGGGCCAGTGTGGGTGAAGGCGGGACTATTGTCAGACCACGCCTCCTTCAGTTTGACTGGCTGGTCGGCTGAAGACTCACGCCTCTGAAATGTAACGTAATATTACACTTCACAATACAGCATAATGTTATATAAAGTATTATGATACAGTATAGTAATGATAGAACTTTGATAATATTACCGGTTTGTTTGGAGAAGCTTCATCACTGCTCAGTTTTCCCACCAGTATAGCTCCTCCTAAAGTTCAGAGGTCAGGTGTGTGTAGATTAGAAAATATTTATCAAGCTTTGAATCAAAAGAAACAAATACATACAAACAATCAAATGAGCCTCTCATTGATGCAGTGATGCATGTGAACGGTGAGGGACGGTGAGGGACGGTGAGGGACGGTGATGTACCGGTGGCAGGCGTGGTGAGGTCATGGTGAGTTCTCTGAACCGCTCTCATCTTCAGCCTCGGAGTCGGTAACCTTCCCTCCTCACTACGCTCACTAAAAAAAACCCAAGAGGATCGTGCAGTTAAATGAGGAATTACAGTGGGTACTGAAAGTGTTCAGACCCTTTAAAGGTTTCACTCTTTGTTTCATTGCAGCCATTTGCTAAAATCAAAACAGTTCATTTTATTTCTCTCTGCCCCCGTCTTGACAGAAAAAACACAAATGTAGACATTTTGGCATATTAACTAAAAAAAAAATCTAAAAATATCACATGGTCATAACAGTGTTAATTTCGGCAGCTATTTTTGATTTAGTCTTTAGACGAAAAATGCATATTCGTTTTAGTCACATTTAGTCATTTTAATCCTTTAAGTCTAGTTTTTGTCGATGAAAACTAGACTAAAATGTAAATAGTTTTAGTCCCATTTAACAGCCACATTAAACACCTTTTCTTCCCTTCTCAGGCCCAGGGACCCTGTGTTGTGTCTACAGCTGCATAATAGTCCAGCTTGCAGTACTTGGTTGTCCATTAGATGTCCCTCCTAGGGCAGGCCTATAGATGTCCCTCCTAGGGCAGGCCTATAGATGTCCCTCATAGGGCAGGCCTATAGATGTCCCTCATAGGGCAGGCCTATAGATGTCCCTCATAGGGCAGGTCTATAGCAGGTCCCTCCTCGGACAGGTCTATAGCAGGTCCCTCCTCGGACAGGCCTATAGCAGGTCCCTCCTCGGACAGGCCTATAGATGTCCCTCATAGGGCAGGTCTATAGCAGGTCCCTCCTCGGACAGGTCTATAGCAGGTCCCTCCTCGGACAGGTCTATAGCAGGTCCCTCCTCGGACAGGTCTATAGCAGGTCCCTCCTCGGACAGGCCTATAGCATGTCCCTCATAGGGCAGGCCTATAGATGTCCCTCATAGGGCAGGCCTATAGATGTCCCTCATAGGGCAGGCCTATAGATGTCCCTCATAGGGCAGGCCTATAGATGTCCCTCATAGGGCAGGCCTATAGATGTCCCTCATAGGGCAGGCCTATAGATGTCCCTCATAGGGCAGGCCTATAGATGTCCCTCATAGGGCAGGTCTATAGCAGGTCCCTCCTCGGACAGGCCTATAGCAGGTCCCTCCTCGGACAGGTCTATAGCAGGTCCCTCCTCGGACAGGTCTATAGATGTCCCTCCTCGGACAGGCCTATAGATGTCCCTCCTCGGACAGGTCTATAGATGTCCCTCCTCGGACAGGCCTATAGATGTCCCTCATAGGACAGGTCTATAGATGTCCCTCCTCGGACAGGTCTATAGATGTCCCTCATAGGACAGGTCTATAGCAGGTCGGCAAACTTTTTGACTCGCGGCCACAGTGGGTTGTAAAATGTGACGGAGAAGAACAAGTGGTTGAAGTGTTTGTGTGGGCTGATATAAAAGACGTGTGAAACATCATTACATGAAAGGATTTGGATTTTAACAAATAGCAAAGCATTTATTTGCAAGTCAATTTAACAAATTGTCAAAGGTGTAACAAGTTCATGAGGACCAGGGATCTAAACGCAACACTTTGTTGTCTTTGTCTGTTTACTCGCAATGCTTTTGACACTTCATGCTCCTTTATTGTTTCCACTGTCCCAACTAAAGAGACCTTAACGTCCTACAATCGCTGCAAGACATTATGTTCTTGGCTTCAGAACCTGCAATGAGTTTATTACGTTAGTCGCCAGAGAACAGAGCAGAAAGGTCCGACGGTCTTTAAACGGGTCTTCATGTTTCTGTGAAGCAGCGCGGCTTCAGCCTGCTAACAGGCAGCTAACCCGAGACAGCTGAGCTAAACTAACGAAGCCACGTTCAAACTCGCCGAAGCGTAAAACAGTCGTCGCGGTCCGTAGTCTGTGCACAAGAACCACCGCTGCATTGAGTAGATGCACCTTTTGAGCTGGTGCAGCCATGAGTCTTCTTGGGAATGTTTTCCACACCTGGATTTGGGGATCCTCGGCCATTCTTCCTGGCAGATCTTCTCCAGTTCCTTCAGGTTGGATGGTGAACGTTGGACAGCCATTTTCAGGTCTCCCCAGAGATGCTCAAGTGGGTTTAGGTCAGCGCTCTGGCTGGGCCGGTCAACAATGCTCAGAGTTGTTCCGAAGCCGCTGTGTGCGTACGGTCATTGTCTTGTTGGAAAGAGAACCGTCGGCCCAGACTGAGGTCCTGAGCCCTCTGGATGAGGTTTTCTTCCAGGAGAGCTCTGTACTTGGCTGCATTCATCTTTCTTTCAATTACAACCAGTCGTTGTGTCCCTGCAGCTGAAAAACACCCTCATAGCAGTGATCTTAGGGTTCTTCTTCTCTCTCACCAAGGCTCTTCTCCCACGATTGCTCGGTTTGGCTGGACGGCTCCGGTCTAGGAAGAGTTCTGGTCGTCCCAAACTTTAAGGATGATGGGGGCCACGGGGCTCTTAGGAACCTTGAGTGCTGTACAAACTCTTCTGTAACCGTGGCCAGATCTGAGCCTTGCCACAAATCTGCAGTTCCTTCCACCTCCTGACTCTCATCTGCTCTGACACACTGTGAGCTGTGAGGTCTTGTATAGACAGGCGTGTCCCCTCCACCATCTCAAGGAGGATCAGAAGAAATGGACACCATGCGAGTTCAACAGGAGTCTCACAGCAAAGGGTCGGAATACTTATGACCATGTGATATTTCAGGTAATTTAATAAATTTGCAAAAATGTCTACATGTTTCTTTCTGTCAAGATGGGGGGAATAAATTAATGAGAAATAAAATGAACCTTTTTGATTTTAGCAAATGGCTGCAATGAAACAAAGTGAAACATTTAAAGGGGTCTGAACTGCACACAGACCTCCAATGATCCTACGTCATCACAGGGGGGGGTCACAGGTCTCACTTACTATTCTCCTCCTCCTCTGGCAGCCTGACCTGGAGGTGTTGGTGTGTTTCGGTCTGTGGAGCTCGTAACTGAAGACCTTCTGGAGCTTCTGTAAGCACAACGACCCCTCAGTGACTCCCCTGGGTGTCCAGCTGGGGACGGGGCAGGACGAGGGGGGAACCTGCAGCTACTCTGATCTCTCTCACCTGGCCGGGCTCAGGGCCTCCGCGGGGGAGGTGCCGCAGCTGTCCGGGTCAGCATGGAGGTCAAAGGTCGGGCGAGGCGTGGGGGCGTCGGTGGTGTCCGTCGGCTCCCACAGCGCGTTGTGTTCGGACAGCAGCTGGCTCAGGTGGTCTCTGTCGAAATTCGCCCCCCAGGCCCGACGGCGGTAGGACGAGGCCTTCAGCCTCAGCTCCCTCACCTGGACGGGAAGCAGCCAGCGGAATTAGGCCACACCCACAGGCTGCCATTTTCAGACAGACACGCCTTCCTCTACGTTTAGACGACAACGGGAGTTAAAGCTGCATTCTGTGTAGTGACCAGCAGGGGGCGACTCCTCTGCTCCCATAGACGTCTATGAGGAAATGACTACTTCTCTGTAGTGACCAGCAGGGGGCGACTCCTCTGCTCCCATAGACGTCTATGAGGAAATGACTCTACTTCTCTGTAGTGACCAGCAGGGGCGCTCCTCTGCTCCCATAGACGTCTATGAGGAAATGACTCTACTTCTCTGTAGTGACCAGCAGGGGGCGACTCTTCTGCTCCCATAGACGTCTATGAGGAAATGACTCTACTTCTCTGTAGTGACCAGCAGGGGGGACTCTTCTGCTCCCATAGACGTCTATGAGGAAATGACTCTACTTCTCTGTAGTGACCAGCAGGGGGCGACTCCTCTGCTCCCATAGACGTCTATGAGGAAATGACTCTACTTCTCTGTAGTGACCAGCAGGGGGCGACTCCTCTGCTCCCATAGACGTCTATGAGGAAATGACTCTACTTCTCTCTTGATTTATTCTCTTATTCCCCCTGCTCTTTGGTTTTAAACAGGGCACAACCGAGATGGTTGCCCAGCAACCAGCTGCTTCACAAACCAGCAGACAGAGAAAACAGGAAGGTCAGATATGAGACGTGTGTAGAGCCTCAAATGTGAGTGAATCATCATCCGTTGGTCCATAGTTGTGTGATCGCCGTGGCTTTGCGGCACCAGTCAAAGGGTTGATTAACGGCTACGGGGGGCTGCAGGAAACGTCTCCGTGCTGCCCGACAGTGGATACCTTTAATTGACTGTTAATTACGTCACAAACAAAGCTGACGAGCTGCAGAAAGTGAAACGCTGATGTTTCCTAAATATCTGCTGATTTCAGGCAGAAAGCGGTTCCATCTCGAAGGAGCAGCTCCCCCCCCCCCCTAAACCCACACCCTGGTGGGAACCTACGTGTGCGTGTGCGTGTGTGTGTGTGTGTGTGCGTGTGTGCGTGTGGGTGTGTGTGTGACTAGCAGTGGGCTGTTTCCCTGAAATGAAGCTGTGTGGTTTCACAGCTGACACGCTGGTTTTCCATCAGCAGCGAGCGCGGCTAACTGTTAGCAGGCAGCGTTTGATCAAAACCCCGACGACCGCATCAAAGTCAAAAAATCAGGAAAGACTGATGACCTCCATTCTGCACAGCTCAGAGGAGGTGATGATCTCCAACATTACAGCGATCAATATTCGGCACAATACTTTTACTTTGCAGTACTTCACGTGTAATCTAGAACTAATATTTTTATACTTTTAGTTCATTTAGAAAAAGGAGCATTTTTAAATTGATGTGTATATAATTTTTCTTCCTCTGGCGCTATGCTAGCATTTTCTTCCCAATCCCCGCCTTTATGCTAAGCTATCCTAAGGATGAGCATTGATTAATTAGGCTGGCCGTTATTCTGGTATAAGATTTCCCTACGATAGGACCTCTTTGCCTCGTGCACCGGTTTCATGTTAGACAACATTTCACGGTGTTGGAAGTTGTGGCGGATGAATCGCACGTTTTGCTTTTGACTTGTTTCTTTCTTTCTTTCTTTGTGGCCCGCAGAGAAAAAACAGTGACCCTCTGTATTAATGATTAAAAGAAGGATAAAAAGCGAGTGCTGTGGGATTTATACTTTTAGACAAGTTAAGGATCTGAGTATTTCCTGCAGCTCACATGTTTTTTTATTAACTTAGCAGTTTCCCCCACTTACATCCTTTATGCTAAGCTAGGCCAGGTATAAGGGTCAACGTATTATCTGACTTGCAGCTTTATACTGATAATCGCCCCATGAGTGTCAACTCTGACCTGGGCGTCGCCTTCCGTGGCTCCGCCTCCCTCCGGGATCCTGTGGAGGGGAAAACAAAAGCTCCTCTCAACATCCTGTCAGAGACATTGATAAACGTGACACACACACACACACACACCTGGGTCCTCTCTGAACCTGAGGGGGGGTTACATTATCCTGTCGGGGGCGGGTCTTCTTCACTGACTCCTCCCTCCTCTTTTTGTTGGTCTGAAGATGAAGAGACTTCAGTCAGGACTTTTATTGTGAAAAGCTAAATGACATCAGGGAGAACAGACGCACTATGGTTCAAAAGTTACATCAATGCATCATAAACCAACTACAAACAGCAGAACAGTGTGTGTGTGTGTGTGTGTGTGTGTGTGTGTGAGAGAGTACCATGTGCACGTGGAACAGCGGGGCTCTCTGATGATGCTCCAGGTGTTCCCGGAGCCGGGGCCCAGGGGACGGGACCTGACCTCGGAAACTGCGCCTATACTCCGTTTCCAGGGGAATGGGGTGTTTCTTAAAGGGCGGCACACACCTGCTGCCTGAGTAGAGCAGCTGTAGGGAGGGTCAAAGGTCAGTTAAGGTCTCCTAAACACTAAATCCGTTATTTGTAGTGTGCACAAATGCACATTTTCATATTTACACAGATTCAACATGCATCTTACTGTCAATTTAGATTTTATGTTTACGGTTTTTGCAGTTTTCTTTAGTCTAACTAGAATAACAATAATAAAACACCTTTGAGTTGAGAAATGAACTACTTACATCCTTAATCAGAAGTAACCACAAAACAAGAGTCGACCTCCATCTAGTGGACCCACAGCAGTACTACCACTACAGGTATATACATATATAAAGGCACATACTACAGTAACGCTCCCTTTAGTATTTAGCACTATATGTTCTGCGATCAGTAGTACTAGTAGATATTTGTGTACCTGTTCTGCAGCCAGTATGGGAGAAGCAGCAGTTGCAGGTTTCTTCCAGCTGAACTGTCTGTGGTACTCTGTCCTCTGAATTCCTGACCTTTGACCTTTAAGCCCCACCCTCCAGCGCAGAGCGCGCTGAACCTGCGACACAAATGAAGGTGAATCTAACAGAGACACGTCCGTGTTGAAGGAGTCGAATCTGTACACGGCTACATTTTGGCTCACCTCATTGGCCTGTCCGTCAGGCGCCGAGGTCAGAGGTTGGCTCGGCTGTGGCCGGCTGTCGAGCTTGGAGGGGCGGGGCTTGGCTGAGGGGACGGAAAAAGCATAAATACTCAGAATCAATGGTTTGAAGACTGTAAGTAAGACAAAGTTACGACATGCGTATTCACCAGATTTTCCAGCAGCTCCTGGCTCGACTGATCCAGAGTCTGCAGCTGGTCCTGCGTCCTGCGTCCCCAAACCGGGGTCGGCTCGTGGTCCGGGAGGTGTCGGAGGATTAGGCTCCAGGGCCGTCTTCTTCCCGTGAGCTGAGGGACTCTGAGTGGCTGGTGATGAAGGAGGAGGACACCTGTTAGCTCACATGGGATGCTAACATGGGATACTGCTCAGCACACTGAGCAGTAGCTTGATGGATGTATGGGAGAAGAGTGTAATGGAGGTTCCCCACCAGCAGGCGGTGCACTGGAGTTCCGTGGATCCGGAGGACACAGCAGGACTGAGCAGGATTCGGCAGGACCAGCAGGACCAGCAGGACCGAGCCTCTTACGCCTCTGGAGACCTGGTTCTCTGCAGATACCTGACAGACAGACAGACAGAGCGAATGAACAAAGACAGAAGACTAGGGTTTGTCCAATCAGAGCCCGTGGGAGGGTTCCTACCCATTGGGTCGCAGCGCAGACCGGCCGGTGGGGCGCCGCGCTGAGGACACACGCTTGTGGACCGGGGGACCCTGAAGCTCTTCTGGTATTCACTCCGACACTGAAACAAACACACACGCCGAACTGATGGTTGCGTTGGGGGACAATCATGAATCAAACTAGTCACTATCCCAGAGGTACTTAAAGTCCTTTCAGTGTATTATGTCCCAGAGGTACATATAGTACTTCTACTGAGGTACACATGGTACTTGTACTGCATATCTCAGAGGTAACCCCAGTACACCGTCTAACGTCACAGCAGTAGAACACAGAATGGACAACACCTGTTAGCTGGATTAGCTAACAGGTTAATTACACCATGTTAATCTCTGCGGTGTCCCACGCGGTTCTGCCCGGTACAGCGGGACCGGGACCCGTGCACGGGGACAAATCGGCCACTTAAGAGTCCCGACCAGCCGCGAATATCGCAGTGAGATGACGTTAGCTACGTGGCGTTAGCCAGACGCGCTAGCATCCGTTTGTTGGGCTAACTATGCTAACACCTGTTGCGTACCTTGAAGCGGGCGGTCATGGCGCTCTCGCCACCGACGAAACACCGCAGGGAGCCGCTCCTGCCTCATCGCTTGGACTTCGTTAACTAGCTGGTTCATGGCGCTGCACTAGTTAACCAGGAGGACCGGCATGCGAGCCGGCTGCGGGCTACAGGAACAGGCGGCCGCCGTTGCCATGGCAGCGCCTTGCGTGACGTCACTGTCTTCATTCCGTTTATGACTCAACAGGGACAAATGAAATAAAGATCTCAAAATAGTAATTGTACCCCCGAGACAATAATTTATATATATATATATATATAATATATATATATATATATATATATATATATATATATATATAATATATATATATATATATATAATATATATATATATATATATATATATTATATATATATATATATATACTTACATTGTGTATATTATATATAAATATATACACACATAATGATCCCTCAAAAAATATAATAAAATGACACCAGATAAGTATCATTCTAAAGCATAACAAATACAGTAATAATAATAATAATGAACCTTCAACAACATTAACAAACCAACATTAAATGTTTTTTTGTTGAGTTTAGTTGAAAAGATATATTTATATATCAACATTATTTTTTCATCTAAACTGGGTCGAATTGATTTTGCATAAATAAATAAATACAAATCTAATCCAGAATGAGTCCACATCGTTGTTGCTGTTACAAAATCGCACCACTTTTATTCATTTAAGGCGTTTTAGTTTTTAGTTTACATTTGGCTCCCCCACCACCACCTGCCGTGTCTTTCTGTACTGGAAGAAACCAGTTCAGACCAATTTTGCCGACCAGTTAGAACTCTGAGACAATTCAGCAGGCTGGAAACAAATTCATTCAACCAGGTGTTTGCACTGGCTGAACTGGTTTCTTTTACATTTCATTGGTCATCATGCCATACAGAGAAACTGAAGCGGATTTATTTCAATAATATAAAATCATTTCTTCTTTAAATGACTCAGTTTGCATCTCTGCTGCGGTCGCATTCGTCCCTTCAGTGAGACTTCTGATCGTTTTACAGACACTAACATGGGAACAGCTTAAATCTCTTAATAGGTCCAGGGTGCATTTAGCCTAGCTTAGCACAAAGAATGGAACCAGAGGGAAACTGCTAGCCCCGCTGTAAAAAAAGTGAAAAAATACGCCATACCATTTGTCAGACGTTGAGACGTCTGTATGCAGAAACCAGAGTGACAACCTCGAGAGAACAATCGAGATCCTTCGGACAATTCGTTTGAGGAAGCGAGAAAGTTTAAACCTCTCTCACACAATCTCAACACTGTGAACGTCTTCGAGGTCACTCTCACAAAGTGTACCATTCTGAAAAAATGTCTGACAACTGAGGCCTTCTGATCTGCAGACATACAGACACACACAAGTTTAGCCTGAGCTGTCAATCATCACTGCCACAGAAGTCGCAACGGACTGACGAATGCGCCGCAGGTACGGACGCAGGAAGCCGAAGAGGTCGCAGGCGCCGATTTGATTGGCTGAGAAAAGGCGGGACATCTCGGAGTCATTGAGCTCACCTAAAAGTGTCACCACAATACCGGCCTGCCTATTTGTTAGCATGCTAGCGTGTTAGCATGAAACCAGTTTTTCTATTTGCAACGATTCGTCACAGCTGCGAGCAAACCCTTCGACCTGCTGGGCATGCAAACAGTCGCAGCGCCTCCCGGAGGTCAGACTGAGTACTGACAGAAACATCAACATGCTACATGACTGAACGTACTGCGGGAGAACCGCAATACTGACGGCAGTGCCGCACCGTACGCAGTACTCCCGGTGGTACAAAACTGTGCGGAGCAGTACTCACGGGGACTCACGTTTCACACAAAGACGGGTAAGCAAAAGGCTTCTTTTTCTTGTGGCTGATGCTTCACAGGCCACACCCCCAAATGTATGGGGGGCGGGGCTTCAGCTTTAAGCCAACATCCTACGGTCTCTCTCGGGCCCTTTCAATGGCCGCGCTACCAACACTGAGATTTTACTTTGACGCAACACTTTTGCGTGTTAGCTGTGAGCTGCTACCGCTCCGCCCAGTGTATGCTAAGGTGGTAGCATTGAGTATTACACTAGAGGAAGGACACAGGAGAGGTCAGCGCTTCCCTCTCAGATGAGGTAACAACATTAATATTCAGGTCATAGTGAGTATGATTTATAATCACAGAAACGAAACCTGTTGCTGCCCGACAGAAGACACACACAGGACCCGTGTGAGTCGGCTGTCTAAAGGCAACATGTCCGGCCTAAGCAGATCTGGAGGCAGCTCACGGTGCTGCTACGCTAACGAGTGGCATTGGCTGTTGCCATGCTAAAGTAATATTTGGAAACGCACCGCTGTTTACAAGCGGCATGTTTAGCTTTTGTTAGCTTTTCCATATTGACAAACTTGGCTTTCTTTCTGAACATACCTCTACATAGTTAGCATAGCTAGCATTCTGTCCTGCTGAGGAATGCATTTAAAATACTCACACCCCACAAAACGCTGATATTCTTAGATTAATGCTAGCTGCTATGCTAACCAGGGCGCCCCAAGCTACGTAAGCGTTGTACTCGTAGTTACAGCTGTGGCGTGGCAATAAGCATATTTGGAGAGTTAGCATTTTTTCTAGATATTGCCAAGCTGTCAGCTAACTTAAGTTAGCGCCGCGCGGCGAACTGACCATGTGACCTGCTGCACCCGCTAACCCCCCCGGACCCTGCAAAATTAAAAACATTAACATTAAATGACTTATATTTTTTTCCCCACACAGAATCATAATAATAATAATAATAATACAAATAATAATCACTGAATGGATCCACAGGTTCAACCGGAGCCAGTTGGAAAATAACTAGTAAAATGAACAGGTCAAAGTAAAGGCAAGAGGCCGCTCTCCAGCAGCAAAGTGGCCTAGCAGAGAGCATGATGGGAAACGGGCAGTTGTTTGGACAACCCCCTCCATTCCATTATCTTCATCATCATCATCATCATCATCATCATGGCCGGCTGCAGTCTTTTGGAGTTTGGTTTCGTGTTTCCAAGGCAACAGTCTGTTTGGACTGCGAGGTGAACAGGGACGGGAGGTGTAGTCGTCACGGCAACAGGGGTCAGAGGTGGCTGACGTTGATGGTGACGTGGGTTGAGTTAAGGGTTGGGGGGGTGGCCAGCTGGAAGATGCCCTGTGATTGGTTGGTTGGCGGTCAGGTTGGCGGGAAACTTGAGAGAGAAGATCAATTAAATATTCATACTTATAATATACTGAAAGTACTATGTACCTCTGGGATATAGTTATTATACACACCTGTCTGTACTTTGTAATGGCTATCATTACAATTACCTAATTATTCAAGACCAAGAGTTTATTTCAATTAATAGATTAAAAAACACGTACCTGTTATTAGAGAAGTTGGCAGTTGGACTTTTTGCGAGTTTTCCCTTGAACTGGACTCTTCCTGTTGATCTGTCGCACAAGGTCATAGAAGATCTGCGCACACACACGTTAATGTATAACCCGTTAATAAACATGTGTGAGACCCTCTGAGCGGTGTGTGTGTGTGTGTGTGTGTGTGTGTGTGGTCACCTCGTTCACGTTGATCTTGCTCTTGGCCGAGGTCTCCAGGAAGGCGCAGGAGTTCCACTGGCGGGAGAGGCCGATGCCCGACTCCTTGGCCACCACCCGCTCCACCTCCAGGTCGCACTTATTCCCCACGAGGATCATGGGAACCTGCAGCGCCACAGCCAATGCGAATGAGGCATTTGGGGCCTACGTTAGCTTAGCCTAGCACTGATTGCGTGGACGTTTCAAAAGGAGCAGAGGCTTCTACTCGGCTAGATAACGCCGGAGGTTCTGCAGGTGAATGCAGTACCACAACGTGACCAGCAGGCGGCCCCGACTACCCATCGACCTCCGAGTCGTGAGGTCACCATAACGACATCACTATGAACACATCAGCAAGACTAATCCAATAATAATTTATAATCAGTTGGAGGTTACAACTTGAAAGTTGATGACTTTTACACGATGGGAGAGCCGAGTTCACAAACTAAATGTTCAACTTGAATTTGTGTTCAACTTGAATTTGTGTAACGTCACAGGAAGTGAGATTACACTCCGTGCTGACAGGAGTGTCTTTTGTGTGCGTGTGTGCGTGTGGTCGTACGTCCTCGGTGTCCTTCACTCGGAGGATCTGCTCCCGGAGGTCCTGAAGGTCGTTGAAGGTCGACTGAGCCGTGATGGAGTAGACGAGAGCGAAGCCCTGACCGTTCTTCATGTACAGGTCTCTCATCGCCGTGAACTGCTCCTGCAGACAGACAGACGGGGAGGGAGACAGGCGGGTGGTCAAAGAGACAGAAAAGTGGGGCGGGAGACCGACAAGGAGGCAGACGGGTCTTACTGTCCCTGCTGTGTCCAGGATCTCCAGCATACATTGTTGTCCATCGACCTCGACTTGCTGCACAGAGACAAAGACTTACTCAGAACACATTTCATATCGTATTCATTTATATTTTAGAATTAAATCTTTTACATAATTAAGTTTTGACTTAAATCGCCCAGTTTTAATTATGTTGACTTTTCATCGATTGTTTATGTTTCTTCTTTCTCTTTTCCTCTTTTGTGCAGTCTGATAGTTCTTAGCTAGCGGCTAATGTTAGCAGCTAATGTTAGCATCCAGGGACTACAAACTGTCTCACGTCCTATCAGGAGAGACATAGACGGGCTGAAGCGGTCTCACCTTCCTGTAGGAATCCTCTATCGTCGGGTCGTATTTCTCCACAAAGATCCCCTGGACAAACTGGACGGTCTGGAGAGACAGACAGGAAGAGAGACAGACAGGAAGAGAGACAGACAGACAGACAGACAGACAGACAGGCAGACAGAGAGGCAGACAGGCAGAGACAGACAGGCAGAGAGACAGACAGGCAGAGACAGACAGGCCGAGAGACAGACAGGAAGAGAGACAGACAGACAGAGAGACAGACAGACAGACAGACAGACAGAGTGACAGGCAGACAGACAGGCAGGCAGACAGGCAGACAGGCAGACAGAGAGGCAGACAGGCAGGCAGAGAGACAGACAGGCAGACAGACAGAGAGACAGACAGACAGAGAGACAGGCAGGCAGACAGACAGACAGACAGACAGACAGACAGAGAGACAGAGAGAAGTAGGCCAGTCGAGTTAATGGAACTTCTGTTCTCATTGGAAGTCACTAGAATGGAATTAATGTGACACACTGACACGTCTCCATTATACACTGACTGAAGCACTTCATTGTTGTGTGTGTGTGTGTGTGTGTGTGTGTGTCTGTGTGTGTGTGTGTGTGTGTCTGATATGCGAGCAGTATTTTATCGTAACTAAATGAATTGGGATATATTTTGTAATTGAATGGATTTCCTCCAAAAGGTTTTGATTATAATCAATATATCTCAAATATAATTTATAGTTTAAAGCAGCATATTGATAAATATGAGTGAATGTGTTTCATATTTCGATTTAATGAGAAGAAGTTTACTGAAGATTTACTTACCAAAGCCGACTTTCCAACTCCTCCTGATCCTAAAACTACCAATTTGTATTCACGCATCCTGTCTGTCTGTCTGTCTGCTGGGAGAGAGACAGACAGAGACAGACAGACAGAGAGACAGACAGAGACAGAGAGACAGACAGAGACAGACAGAGAGACAGACAGACAGAGAGAGACAGACAGACAGAGAGACAGACAGAGACAGAGACAGATTACTGAAATGTAAACATCTTTAATCATTTCAAAGGGTTCGATGGATCAAAACACAAACCGAGTGACGCACACACACACACACACACACAGGTTTCACTGAGAGCTCACAATTACCCAGCATTCATTGTGGTGATGTCACAGCTGTGGAATCCTTCCTGGTTACGGTTGCTATGCCCCCTCATGTGCGTGTTTTTACATACCGGTCATGCCTCGCTGTGTGTTTACCGCAGACACACACACACACACACACACACACACACACACACACACACGCGAGGGGCTGCCAGGGTTCCCATGGTGATGAGATGAGTGTGGGTGTGGTTAAGTGAGTGAAGACAGGACCAAAACATTAACATCTCTGTCTCTCACCGCCATGTGTTATTTTACCCAGAATGCTGATGGTGTGTCCGAACCTTTTCATGCTTTCATTTCCTGTTTCTGAGAGAAGTGAAAAGTCCGACAGCGCGAGGGCGAGGTGAACCCTTCTCACATCGTGCCCTCTCGGCAAAAAGGGGGGGAGGGGCCACCAAACCGGTGAAGATGGCGGAACGTAGGACGGCGCCGTTTGGGTTGCTATGACGACGCAAATTCATATTCATTCTATTTTAATACAGCGGTCAACTGAGTAAACAATCCAGAGGATGAAAGAAAGATGTAAAAACTGACAAAGTAGACGATTAGATGGAAGAGAAAACATTCTGATGCTGCTGATGTGTTATAATGTCCCAGTGAACTCATCACCAGAGACGCACAAGTCACAAAGGGAAGGAGAACAAGGAGACGGGTGTAGGAGGAGTTCTCTGCTGTAGTGTCTCTGTCTCAGAGCATCTGCGCAGGTCGAGTTCAGCAAATATCGAGTAATATGAAATAAACAACTGCTATTTGAAACCAGTGACGTCTTAAATAACCTCAAATAAAGAACTGCTGTAAACGGCTTCCAATGGGAATATTCGTTAATTGAAATAAATAAAAATAAATATGACAAGGTGAAAAGTCTATTCGTTCTACTTCTTTACGGTGACTTTTATCATTGTTCTTGTTTATTTGTATGAATGCGTAAGCGCGCGTGAACAATAAAGCTGACTCGGATTATTCTTCCTAAAATGACTGAACATATTTACATTTTAACCTCGTGAAGATCAAAAGTTCACTAAGATAAAATAGTCAATGTTAAATAATGAACCTGTTGTATATAAATATGAATTGAGCCTCAGCATGTTGTTATGGCGCTGATGTAACTTAATATGAACTATAATGACATAATATCAATTCATCGGATGTTGTCATTTCTTCTCGTTCACACATCTTAGTCCTCCAGAAGAAGCGCTTTGTTCAAAGTGATTATTATGCTCAAAGGGCTTTTTGTTCAAGCTTGCTTTAATTATCAATTCATCTGCCAATCGTGCAAAATAATGAAAGACAGACGTCCTTCGATTGATCCTTTTATCTGACTGGCTATAAATCAACATGTCTCACATAGAAGTGGCTGAAAACAGGCGTTTGGTTTAAGAAGTGACAGAATATTTGTTTAGAAGACTGCTGGTGCATTTATTGATTACATATCAAACAGGTGGTCACATGACTGTGCTGGATTTTAATCAGATGATCTCTGTAGTATCGTAATCAATTATTAATAATCACTCAAAGCAGCGTGATGTTCTAATCTGCTAAAGTTGATGCAGAAGAAAGATGGACACACACACACACACACACACACACACACAGTATTGACAGGCCCCACCTAGTTGTGGTTGACTAAGGGATGTGTGTGTGTGTGTGTGACAGAATAAAACCAAGCCGTGTCCATACACGGCAGACAGACAGACAGACAGACAGACAGGTTCTTCCAAACTCCTGAACGCAGTCTGGATAAGTTACTTCCTCTCTTTCCTCCAGCAGAGCAGCGGGAGTTCCGCCGCTCCGCGGCCGCCTCAGACTGCTCCCTCCCCGGCCACATCTGGCGCGGCGGGGCCTCGCTGGAGGAAGCCGGAGACGACCGGACGGGGGGCGGAAGTGTCAAGCAGGGATCTTTAAACGGCGTGAAGACGGACGGACACACCGCCGCCATGTTGTTCGCTCCACTGTCTGTCACACCAACAGTATCACCCCCACGGACCTGTCTGCCTGCCTGCCTGCCTGCCTGTCTGTCTGCCTCTGCGTCCGCTTGTCTGTCCGCCGGTCGCTTCCGCACACCCGGCCGGGCCCGGCTCGGCTTGGCACGGCACGGCACGGCACCGGCCTGTCCCCCATGCCCCCACCTGAACCCCATCTGCCCCGGTCCGCCCCGGGTTAAGCTACATCTACGTGGTGGAGGGAGAAATACCAGGGAGGGGAAGAAGGAAACGCGAGAAATGAAGCGGTACTTACAGTCATCCACCCGTCCGCTCCGCTGCTCTCTCTCCCGCTCTCTATCTACGTCGCTCTACCAGAGCCGCTCCCTCCTGCCGCCGCGGCGCGCTGACGTCAAGTTCCACGTAGTGTACGTCGGTGTTTCCGGTGAACCCTTTCACAATAAAGGGAGGGAAATAAGAATTTGTACAAATGGAAAATCCTATTATCTGAATTCTCATGAGGCTAAAATATTAATTATGGAACCTCCACTAATGTCTGGAGTGTGTGTATATATTTTTTGTTTTCAAGAGACAATTTTAAAATTAATAATAAAATAAGATGTTAAACAATGCAAAAATCACTAAACTTGTGTTTTGGCTTTAAACTGGTGCTATATATAATTTCAATAAACTAAACTGATGAAAAATATTTTCTTGTGGAAAGCTTCAGAATAGTTAAGTACACCTTGAGTTGAGAAGATTTAGTAAACTATGAACACATTTTTGTCCTTGAAATGTCCACAATTATTCAAAATACACAAAAAGGAGATCAATTTCCGGTTCCCACTTTCAAAATTACGACGCTGTATTAATACATTTATTGCTGACTTTTTTAAATAATAAGTTTACTAGTATAAAAATACACGAGATGATGAAAGATAAATAATGCATGTTCAGTTAATATGCAATAAAAAGCAGATAACATGCCTTTTTTTGCAATAAAGGTGACATGAAACAAATGATTTATAGAATGATAACATTGCTGTCGACGTGACATGTTATTAACATCAGAAACTGATACTACTTTTATTTAAGGGCCTTTCACACTCACATCCGGGTTGTGTTAACGTCTCGCTGCTCTCTGCTGCTTCCTGCACAGTAGAAATACTAGAAGCAGTTATGACGTTTCACTGGCTTCAATTTGCATTGGAAAAACTCTGAAGTGTTATGGTACTTTTTAGTTTTCCTCAACTACATCCCCGAGGTATACATAGTGTACTTTTAATGTACTACATTACTGGACAAACAGTACTTTTACTTCAAGTACTGAATTTAGATGATAACAGGTATGTAGAGTTTGGAACGCAGTATTTTCAGTGGGGTACTAGTACTTTTACTGCACGAAAGACTCTGAATACTGAATCAACTCGACCAAATGAACGTCGCAGTCCTGTCGAAATGATCACGTGACCCTCAAAATGTGTTCCTCTGCCCTCTCTCTCTGGTCACACCGGAGGTCAAAGGTCAAAGCAACTCTTGAGGTCACCAACCCAACCGCAGCACCAGAGTGTGTGTGTGAGATTTACTGCAGAGTAAAAGAGGAACTTAGCGTGTTGTCGAGAACACGCCTCACACACAAACACACACAGTTTACTACACTGCTGTGAAGCCACACCCAAACAGGAAGTAGTCACCGAGAATAGCGTCCCCTCCTCCACCCAACCAGCTTCCTTTTCTGTCACACTTCCTCAGTAGGTGTGATCTTAAGCGAAAGTCCTGCCAACAAAGTAAAAGTATTGTCAGCACATCGGAGTGAAATGTGTCTGAGGTTTGTTCTGCGTGAATGTGCAGGTTGCATGTTTGAACTATCGAGCCCATATCAATGCCTCGTGTTCTGTGACATCATCACAAGTTCTGTGAGGATCTCGTACCAAGAAAAAGATCAGCGTTTGTGACCTTAAAGTTCATTCAGGACGAGTCAAGTTAAATAAAGTGTGTCATTAAAACAAAACTTTCTTATATAGTCAGATTAGTTTATTGTGAATACTTATTGTGAATACTTGTGATTAATTATTGTGAATACTTTATATCGAGAATACTTTATATGAAGAAATAATGAATTAATGCCAATTTAATTTGCAATTTAAATCTCAATAGTGTGAAAACTAAATATACACATATCTGTATATAAATACACACACACACACACAGAAAATGAACACCGGAGGTAAAGAATCAAAAATGAATCCTCAGGATATTGAACAAAAAGAATCAAATAAAATAAAAAGGCGTAGGTTGAGATTTTCAGTGTAAAGCTCCGATGGGAAACTATTCGATTGATTGTGATTTGGAAAGTGATCGATTTGGTGTTAAAGTGATTTGGAATAAACTGAAACAGCAATTGACAAACATCTCTGTGGCTGTAAAGTGACATTAAGACAAAAAAGGACATGTTCCAGAATAAAGGCATTAAGGAACATTCATTCCAATTAGAGATGAAGCACAACAATGACGAGGAGAAGCTGCAGATGAATCTCATGTTTTGGTTTTGTCTGTGGGAGTTTTCTACCTGCACCTCAAAGGGGAGAACAAACGGTCGGCCCACCGGCACCAACGCGTCAGTTCAGCCGTTGCTAGGAGACCGTGGAGCGTCTCCCCCCCCTTTGGTCTGCCGCCACGACGGGGTCACGATCAGCCAATCAGAGCAGCGCTCTGCCGCCTGGACAGGAAGTGGTTTGGGTACCAGTACGCTGCCAGGTGGTGGAGTACCGTGTTCTGGCTCCCTCTGATACTTCAGTACTTCAACTACTGCAGACCGAACAACTGTTCACTCGTACTTTTACACGCCTCTAAAAAAGTACACACACATTGGCATCATTTATGACTCTACTTCACTAGATTCTTTTCAGTGCGTAAATCGTTATATATGCATCACCTGTATTTATATCTGCACACAGATCCATTTAATATCAAGTGAAGACAGATTGTAGCACTTTTGTTTTCATGAAATAAACTGCAGAGTACGATTATGGATCCCTGCTTATTGTACTCATTGATGTGAGGATCAAAATAACCGGGTTAATAAACATTTATTGATATCACGTCTGCGTGGAGCCTCTCGCTGCTCACGTGAAGCGACACTAGAAGAAATGAGACGGAAGGAAGAAGCCAGGCAGAAATGGACCCTTTTTTATTTCTCTTGGGCGATAAACAACAGTGGAGAGTCCCGACCGGAGCAAACCGGTTTCACCAGATCAAAACCGGACCAGGAGCGCAGAGAACGAAGCCGGTACCGACCGGAATGAGCGGGCATCACGTTACCGTGGCAACGGCCATCTGAGCGGTCCAAATCCAGCGGGGTCAGGTGGAAACCTGGTCCAATAATCCGTCCCCTCCTCCCTCCAGAGGAGCAAAGGGTGGAGGGGCGGGGCTACTGAATCAGGGGGAAACAAAGAAAGCTGATTGGTCCACAAAAAAACATCCGTCGTTGCACTTAGCCCCACCCCCACACGTCCCAACCTAAGCATCTTATTGGTTGCCAACATCACTCACAAAAAATAACCGAGCAAACAGAGTGAGCCCTCCTCCCATTGGCCACCACAGCTTCAGGCAATAAAAGGCCGTTATCCCATTGGTCAGTTTTGATAACACGCCAACTGTCAGTCACTCAGCAGCGGCCAACCAGGTTACAGCACAGCACCTGTGGAACTTCCCGAGTAACGCCAAAAAAAGATGAACAGGGAAATCAGCCAATCAGACGGCCTCGCAAGTAAACACAAACAGGAAGGGGGAGGAGCTTCCAAGCCTCAGATGAAACTTATTCTTATGGATTTTTTTGTTTGTTTTGTTTTTTGTTCTTTTGTCCGTGTGAGTTTTCGAGGTTCGTCAGTCGGCTTCCTTCTTTTCCCACAGCTGATTTCAGTGCAATGCATCATGGAACATCGTTGCTAGGAGAGGGTGTGTCAATATGTGTAAGTGTGTGCATCTGTGTGTGTGTGTCCTGTTGTTATGGAAACATGCTGCAGGGTTTGCGCTCCAGCAGCAGGGGGGCAGTAATAAGAGGTGGGGGAGCGTGTTGCATCATGGGGAATGCGTTTGTCCGTCGCTCTTAGCTGGTGTCCATGGACTCCATGTTGGCGGAGCTGGAGTCCCTCTGGATGGAGTCAAAGATGGCCGCCAGCTCCTGATTGGACGAGATCTGCGACTGGAACTCCGACATCAGTGGCGACTTCTCGGCCTCGGGGATCGTCAGCAGCGCCACGACGGCTCGCATGGCCGACCGCTTCAACTCGTCCTGCTTCTCGAACTCCTGCTTCACCGAGTTGGCCTTCACCTGCAGAGACACAGGCGGCACGTTCGAGCCCCGAAACACAACAGAAGTGCAACGAGGACGTGCGTCCCTCGAGTATGTCCACTTCATACATCTACTGCACAACAAATACCATAAATGATGATTATTTTAATGGATTAAACTCCCAGCAGTATATGAGGTCAGAGTACTTCCACACTGTGGTAATAATACTATGATCTGAGTACTTCTATTGCTAAAAACATATTTAAATATTTAACGAAAACCTAACTTTAATCAAAACAAATGAAACAAAAATAAATGAAACTAAATCAGGTTTCACATAAAGGTTAAAGGACTCTTCATAACTCCCCTCCCTCCCCAGTACACCCGACTGGGCCTGACGGGCTTTACTGGTGCACGTCTACCTTGGTGGTGCAGGTGGCTCTCAGCGGCTCCACCAGTCGGTCCAGTCTCTGGAGGACGGCACTGGGACACAGAGACGACAGCCGGGCCAGCATGAGGAAGGTCAGCATCTAAAGGGACGACCATCATCATCATCATCAAAACCATCATCATCACCAGCAGCAGCATGAGGAAGGTCAGCATCTAAAGGGACGACCATCATCATCATCATCATTAAAAACCATCATCATCACCAGCAGCAGCATGAGGAAGGTCAGCATCTAAAGGGACGACCATCATCATCATCATCATTAACCAAACCATCATCATCACCAGCAGCAGCATGAGGAAGGTCAGCATCTAAAGGGAAGACCATCATCATCATCATCAAAACCATCATCATCACCAGCATGAGGAAGGTCAGCATCTAAAGGGACGACCATCGTCCTCATGTCTCCCCTGATGGCGTGAATAAATCACCAGAGCATTTGAGCAGCGATGCCGTTGCCCCGGCGACTAGATGGCCGCTGGTTAACCGAGTGGGTCGCTTCCCTCTCTTCAGACCGCCGTTCTCTCATAGGAGCCATTTGGGGCAGAAGACGACCACGGAGCTGCAACAGCCGCTTTCATTGAAGGCGGACCGCAAAATACGGCCAGAAATTGGTGCCAATCGCCGACCGCTCCGTGGAGTAAATCATAAAAAGGTCTTCAGAGCCTCCTCAGAGGAGCAAAACGGCAACAAAAAAACATGCAACCGCCCCAGAAGCACGTCCGACTGGCTGTAATGAACATTCATTGTGGGCGTGTCCCGGGACGGGCTCCGCCCACCTTGATGTCGTAGTGGTCCTTCAGCCCGTCCTCCACGTGGTTGAGGAAGGTGAAGATGTCGAGCCGGTCCAGGCAGCTGTCCAGCAGCGTGTACATGCACTCGAACGCCGCCTTCCTGAGGTCCAGCCCGTCGTCCACTGTGTGCTTGAAGGGGCCCATCTCCACCTGCGCACGCACACAAACACACACACACTTAGTCCGATCCACGCCACGCCCGCCCAGCCCCCGCACGCGGTGGCGTCCTCACCTCTCGGATCAGCTCCTTCCGGACTTTGGTCTCGATGTAGAGTTGGGGCAGAACCGAGTCGAGCAGCTCCCGGATCAGGCTGGGCTTGTTGTGGGCGGCAGAGTTGAACGTTACCAAGGCAACGCGGCGCACGTTGAGGTCGGGGTCCTCCAGCGTCTTCAGGAAGTCACCTGAGGAGGAGGAGAAGGACGAGGCGAGTGGAACATTACTGTAGATTATTCAGAACAAAGACAAACTATTCGATCAACGATCTCATTAAAGCAATATTTATATATATATATATATATATATATATATATATTACACACACACACACACACACGGAGATGCGCCACGGAGAAAAAATTAAATAAAGGGAGAAGCCGGCGTGGAGGAAAGAGCAGCCAGCAGCGCCGGCAGCTGTTGTGAGTCAGTTCTGGACCATTAAAATTTAAATCTGTCGTCTTGTATTTCGTGCTTTGTCCCGTATCGGTTATTGTTGACAAATATATTTTTGTGTGTGTTTAATGCTGTCATGTACGGTAGTCCAGTGCGCTTGCACACATACTGCAGGTTATACGGTAGCTGATGTTACGCCTGTAAAGGGAAACACGGGGATCCATTAAACCAGCGCGGCGAACTGAGACGCCTCGAATGTATTTATTTACAAATGCCAGTTTAAATTCATCTCATAGCACTTGTTGTTTTATAGCTGTACTTAGATATGTTTACTTAACTTGCAATATAATGATGGTAACAATTTAATGAACGAGCTTTAAGTGAACGCGTGTGTGTGTGTGTGTGTGTGTGTGTAGTATAGACAACAAGTTCTGACGTTAAAACAAATCCTGTTAAATATTCTGATTTGTATTTTTCATAAATGATTGTTATGTTCAAGGAGCAACCTGTACGTTCTGAGGTATTTTTGCAATGTGAATTTGCAGTTTTTTTATCCGATTAATCGATCAAAATAATCGATAGTTGCAGCCCTACTTGGTAGCTTTAAGAACATTTTCATTCTGCTTTTTATCTATTTGAATGCAAAACTTTGACTTTTCCAAGAATAATTGTACCCTGTGGTACTGATCCTTTCACAGCTGGAGAACAAATATCTGCGGTTTAATAACGGTATTTTTATTTATCTTTTTGTCTGTAACTGAAGAATCAAACTGCCTCTTCCAGCAGAACGTCAGGTAATTAAGAATGAAGGAAAAAACTATTTTTTATATATAGCTTGAACTCCCAATTATCTGTTGATTAAATTAATAAATGGTTCACAGATTTGTTTCGAATAACATATATAGCACATAAAAATATAGTAAATACGATTAAATTACTAATGAATCCATCCAATAAATTTCCTCAATGTTCTGCAGATATTTCATATTTACCGATGCAGTTCTTCAGCAGCGGGTCGATGGGCTGCGGCTGATCGGAGATGGTGAACTTCACCGCCGTTACCACGGAGCTCCTGGCGTACGACGAACCTGCACACACGATCAATACATCAATATTTCAGAGATGACTAATTTTAAACTATAACTAATTAATTAACAGGCGTCAGTCTTTAAACCAATGAGATGGAGGAGAATGAGGCCATTTGATAGGCTCCCTGTAGCCGATGGGCGGGGCTTGACGTTCCCATTGGATTTTCTCTTTTTTTAAACCTAATCAGCTGATGATTACCTGGCAGGCGTCTGATCAGCTGACATATTGATGGTCTGGGTGACTATGCACATGTATTGATTATGTCATGATCAGTTTGGTACCAATACAAAGATGGACACTTACCTATGAACTGTGGGTATTGATCAAGTTGCTTATTGATCAGAATATTCATGTGAATGGTTATTGATTACCTGACAGCAGGTATCCTTTGAGGCGGGGCAGCAGGGTTTCGGGGTCGATGAGCGTCAGTTTCCCGAGACACTCGGCGACCACGTTCCTGGTTCCTTCCTCCTGACACTCGCAGTGTTTGAGCAGCAGAGTCCAAACCGACTCCACGTACGGCTTCAGGCCGGAGACGGACGCCGAACCTCCACACGGACACAAACGGGTCACACACACACACACACACACACACACACACACACACACACACGCATCCATCATGTGTTTGAGCTGCTCTTACTGATGATCTCTTTGAGCGAGTGCAGCAGCAGGTACTGTCTCTTTGAGGAGGAGATCTCCTGCAGGACGAAGGGAAGATACTCGGGAAGATTCCCCACCGCGATACTGCCCAACGCGTAGGAGGCAGCCGACTTCACCTGAGAGAGACAGAGACAAAGACACAGATGTAAATGTCTCTTTGTCAGGCAGCCAGACATTCCTGCACTAAATCGATTATTATTCATCCATCACGATGTCTGAAAACTCTCTCACCAATTGACACATTTTATGTTGTTATTTAAATAAGTTACATTTTTCTTGACTGCGTTATGAGCAGTGAAAAGGAAACAGAACAAAGGCACTTCCTGCTCGGACCGACGGGCGCTACCTCTTCACTGGAGGACGAGAACGCGTCCAGGATGACCGTCTTGAGCTCCGGTTGGCTGCTCAGGTCCACGTGGTGTCCCACCTCGCCCAATGAGAGCAGAGCGAGCAGTCGGATGGAGTCTGTGGAGCGGCTGTTCTTCACGTCCTGAGGAGGAAGAGAAGCACTAACCTTTTATTCTGTACAAAGATTTGTGCGGCAAGTTGTCAATGCACTATGGATCCATCTCGGGTCAGAGGGATGTCCATGGGGGGGGCTCACCTGGATGAACTGCCCCACCACGGCGGGCCCCTCGTCGGGACACGCTCTGGTCAGAGCCGCCACGCACTTGGCGATGGAGCAGTAGGCCTGTTTGTGAGGCAGAGCGGCACTCTGGGAGTAGACGGGTCCGGTCAGCATCCTCAGCAGGTCCATGTAGCCCAGCCCGGACGTCTCCGTGGCAACCAGAGCCTGGACGGGAGCAACGTTTGGCACATACATGTTTATGTTTATTTACCAATATTTTAATAATTTGTTTTAAATGTGTATTCTGTGTTCCCTGCTCATCTCCGTGTGTGTGTATACGGGGTATTTGTGTATTATTCGCCGTGGATGAAAGCACCATGTACCTGGTAGAAGTCCAGCATGGCGGCGAGCGCTCCGCCCTGCAGCAGCGGGGATCGAACCAGCGCGATGAGCTGCTGCAGGATGCTGCCTCCGCTCAGCTGCCCCAGCGAGGACGGGTGGGTCACCGCCAGCGTGGACAGGAAGCTCAGCGCCATCTGGGACACGTGCATGTCGCTCTCCGAGATGAGGGGCGGCAGCTCGGCCAGCACGGCGTCCACCATGACGGGAGTCACCGCCGAGCTGAGGAGCCACGGGCGGCGTTACAGACAGGAAGTGCAGGGGCAGTGGGCGGAGCAGCCGGCTGCATGTGTACCTGTAGTTCCTGAGCAGGATGTCCAGAGCAGCCAGCGTGCAGAGCTTCAGGGCGCGCTGGTTCTTGCGGAGGAAGGAGGCGAGGATGGGAACGGCGTCGGGGAGAACCGGCCTCAGGTCGATTTTCAGCGGAGAGCCGGCGATCAGCGTGAGAGCTGCAGAACAGGAAGCCAACAAAATGACTTTGTTTAGAATTTGTTCTAAAGTCAAATGATGCGAGAGACACCAGGAAAAGCTTTTATCCTCCACCAGTGCTGCTGAAATGCATGCTGGGATACTCGGGACGCTTTGTTTAGTAAGAACCACTTGGAGACGGCGGTTTACATGTGAAATCAGTTAGAAAAGGAGAGTTTGTGTTTTCATTATTATTAAGAATCTGATCTGATGGTTTCAATGGTCCTTGTGCACCATCAGCGACACGTTGCTCCCTTTGGACTCGCTGATATTTTCTTCATAAAACAGGGAATGTGGATGAATCTGCGCGAGGCGCAGGAGGGGGCGGGGCTTACCTTTCACCGTGGTCAGCCGGGTGATCTCGTTCTTGAGGCGCTCCAGGAAGATCAGCAGCGTTCCCGGAAGTTCAGCCGGCAGACGGTCGCCTTGACAACCACACGGGAAGGTGAGACGCGGTCGGACACAACCACACAACAGGAAGCTGCACCGCTGCGACCAGCGGGCGGCGGTTACCTAGGTTACAGATGATCTGGCCCATGCAGGAGATGGCGCGCTCTTTGACCTCCTGGTCGATGTCGGCGGCCTTCAGGCGTTTGATGGTGCAGGTGAACAGGTCGCTGATGTAGGGGGAGGGGTCGAAGCCGTCAGAGGCCTCCGACAGGTTGTCCAGAGGTCGGATCACCTGGAGGGAGGGAAAGAAAACGGTAGAACGTCACCTGGGACAGAGGGGTCAAAGAAGCCGCCCCAACGCAGGTTGCGGTTCGATTCCCACCTTGACGAGCTGCTGTGTGACGAGCAGGGCCTCGGAGGTGATCTTGTAGAAGGGGTCTCCCACGCAAGCCACCACGGGCGGGACGAGGGCGGGGACGTGGGCGTGGAAGGCGTGGGCGGGGTGCGTGACCATGATGACGTGGAGGCACGACAAGGCGTCGATCTTCAGGTTGGAGCTGCTCGACTTGTCGTTCAGAGAGAAGATGATACCTGGAAGCCAAATACTGCATCAATACACTACCACCGATGAGTACTACCACCGATGAGTACTACCACCGATGAGTACTACCACCGATGAGTACTACCACCGATGAGTACGGAGTCAGTATGTCTACATGCAAGTCTCAGCCCAGTACTACCTGGCACCAGTACTACCTGGCACCAGTACTGCCGGGCACCAGTACTGTCGGGCACCAGTATGCCGGCATCAGCCCTCTGGCATCAGTACTACTGCCGGGCATCAGTACTGCCTGGCATCAGTACTGCCTGGCATCAGTACTGCCTGGCATCAGTACTACCGGGCATCAGTACTACCGGGCATCAGTACTACCTGGCATCAGTACTACCTGGCACCAGTACTACCTGGCACCAGTACTACCGGGCACCAGTACTACCGGGCATCAGTACTACCGGGCATCAGTACTACCTGGCACCAGTACTACCGGGCATCAGTACTACCGGGCATCAGTACTACCTGGTATAAGTACTGGGATGTGGGTCGTCAGGGCTCCCGGTAACACGTTCACCAGCTCCGTCAACATGTTGAAACAACACTGGCGGGTTTTGACACTTTTCTCCTTCAGCTGCTTGTGGAGAGCCTTGACGATCATGGGCACCTGCAGGCGGAGGCAAAATGACGGAGCGTGAGGGACGGAGAGGACGGCGGAGCAGGTGTAAGTGGTACCGGTTCTCGCTACGTCACCTGGCTCTGCAGCATAGTCAGCGGCGTGTCTCCCTGCTCCATCGCATCCGGGTCGCTCAGCCAGCTCTGAGCCGGTCTGGTCTGCTTGAGCAGCGACAGGTAGGCGTGGAAAACATCCGCCTTCACGTTCTCCTCCCGCTCCTGAGGAGCGCGGGTCACATGTCAGTAGATAAGACGGGGAGGGGCTATCAAACATGATGGGTTTAGTCTGATCAATTGTTAAAAATAAAGACAGCAATTATTCTCTTTTTTATTCTAACTGCTGCACTTAAAAGCGGCGGCTCAGAGCTCGGCGACGAGGCGGGAGGCGGAGCCTCGGAGGACCCGACGGTACCTTGAAGCGACAGACGAGCGCCGGGGAGACGGAGCGGTAGAACTCCGGCAGCATCTCATGGCGCGTGGAGACGACGGCGTCCAAGCACTTGGCGGCCGCCCGGCGGACCTTCCAGCTCATGTCGTCGTCGTCGCTGTACTCGTCGTCGCTGCCTGGACACGGAGGCACAGAGGACGCTCACCACAGACTCCAGGGCGGCTTTCTACCTGCGTCTGTGAAGGAGGCCGTACCTTGGTAGTCTTCGTCGTTCTGCTCGGCGTCCATGGCGTTGTCGTCCTCGTCTTCGTCGTCAAAGTTGTAGTTGGGGTCGTAGGTCAGGTAGCGCAGGCAGATGGAGATGACCGTGGGGACGTGGGGGTAAACTTCTTTGGGACACCTGCGGTGAACCGCGTGGTTAAAATACAAGAGCGTCAACAGCCGTAGAGGCAGTGCAGCGGTATTACTGTGTGCGTTACCTCCTGACGAAGGACTCGAAGGCCTGGATGCAGTACTCCCGCAGCTCGTCGTCGTCAACGTTGCAGAACTTTACCACCAGGGGAATAATCTTCTCCAGATACTCTCCTGGGGAAAAACACACAGGCAGGACAGGAGGTCAAAAACGTTCCCCCTCCTGCTTCTGGGAGTAGTACTGGTACTTTGAAGTAGCAAAGATACTCCGATTGTTGTGTTTACCAATGGAATACTGAGCTGTACACAAAGGGGAACATTCTCACCGATCCGGTGCCCCGCCTGCCGGCTGATGGCGGCCGTGCACTGGATGTACGTCCTGGTGGTCGACATGTTGTCGTTCCGGCCGAGCTCCGCCAGAAGGTGCTCGATGAGGTCGATGAAGACCAGGTTCCCACAGGACATGACCAGGTGGCCCAGAGCCATGATGGTCCTCTGGAAACAGTCCCATGATGAGCCCCGGGAGCGCCGTGACGCAATAACGTGCTTACATCGACTTATGGAGGCGGAGTACCTTTCTGACCGCCAGTCTGGGGGAGGTGAGCTGAGGGAGCAGACAGCCGAGGATGGAGGGGTGGAAGTTCACCAGCAGCCCCCCCTGCCTGCAGAGAGAGCGAGAGGCGGATTAACTCGGCTTTTTGGAGGGTGTTGTTTTGGCGCCACATTGCAATGACTTGTGGGTAATTCCCTTGGGCACAGCCAGCGTCCAACGCTGACTTCCACACAGACAGGAAGTGTACCTGCACAGCATGTCGGCCATGATGTCGAGCGCCTCCAGCTGGACCGACACGTCTTCCTGTTTGGCGATGGCGCTCGTCAGGCGCCCGGTTATCTTCTTACAGACGCTGGCAGCGAGGGCGGAGCCTAAGACACACAGAGTACTTATACTTTAAAGTACAACGAACAAGGATACTGTGGTAGACGCACAAGTAATATTGTATTATTGTGGTTGTCAATGGAATGCTCGCATATGCAACGTCAATACAACAAAGAATACACAACTTAACCAGTAGGTAGTATTTGTAGTGTTTTCCTTAAAGGAGCAGTAGTATGTGTGTATTTGTACCACTAGAAGCAGGCGGTAACTCTCCGATCACGGTCTTCAGGCCGATGGAGGAAATGTCTCTCAGCTGCTCTTTATCCGACAGCATGTTGGTGCACAAAGTGTCCACGATCGTCTCCACCTGGTACTCCTTCACCTTACTGACCAGGGGCCCTAGGCTGAGCAAATCGAACGCACCCGCCGATTAAAAACAACACCCGCAAACTCGCAGTAAGTCTAAAAGGGCAACGGTTTCTACCATTTGACAGCCAGATTCTGCACTTCTCCGTTCTTGTCCTCCAGCAGTTTGAGGATCATCCTCACCACCTGTCAATCAACACATCAAACGATCAATACCGGGTTTGATCGAGGGGAAAGCGGACGCGTTAAACCGAGCAGACGGACCTTCCTCTCGCTGTCGTCGTCCAGTTTGATGGAATCTTTCTGCAGCTCCGTCATCAGGTCGTTAGTGGCCATGAACCTGCAGAGGAACACAGAGAAGTAACGAGCTCGTCCTCAAGTCAAAGCTCGCTCGCACTCAACGGAGTACAAGCCGCTCTTTGGAAGAACAACAACTCGAGTCATTAGAAACAACAGAGCAATGAAGGAACAACCCGTTTGGTCGGGATGTAAAAGTTCATTTTATTCCACTTGTCTCATTTAAAGTCTCTCCACCAATAAACCGCTTTCGTTTAAAACCAAATGTGAGCTCCTCAGTGGAACCATGACGGCACCGTTGACTCATCTGAGAACAACAGTCATGTAACCGTGAATCAGACTGAATGAACGTCAGCAGGTGAACGCAGAGGAGAGGCTGGAAATATGGGAATACTTTAGTATCGAAAACACAGAGAGCTTTTATTTTGACTGTTGTTATTCTGCACTCAAGACCCGTTTGACTTCTAGTTCCGATTGTTCCGTTTCCATGGAGATGGAGGACTTTCATATTTCATGGAAAAATCAAGTCCCCAGAGACAGACGGGAGCAAACACACGTCTGATGTTTGTAACCTCGTTGGGACGGCGTCTGCGTGAGAATTCATCTGTTCGCTGCGGCGGCGCTACAGATCTCAGATCAGGACTCTTCTTCTGCAGACAGCGATAAACGCTGACGAGTCCGACGGTTTCACGGTTTGCTGCAGCGAGACGAGTGATGAGGAGTTGTTAAAACGTAAATGACCTACTTTCATTTATTTTTGATGCCATTTACCAACAAGATGCTATTTAGGTGTAGATGTTAAACGGCTTGAGATCCTCTGAGCAAAAGTTAAATTAGTCAAAATCAGCATCATTGTTCAAGAAAACTAGTTCAGATTGGAACAGGAACAGCTTTTCAACGTGGAGACTTTCACAATAAAAGCAACGAGCTGTGGTTCAGACGGTCTAAAGTTAACGCTGTTGTAACATCAGCTGATCAGATTGCAGATTAAACCACTTGAAATCAATATTTACGGTTCAATAATAAGACACCAACACAGCAGGATTCTCCCCGTCATGTGACACCGTGGGGACGTTTGAATCATTTCACAATACTATAAATAAACATTTGTTGTCTTAGTCTGACTGCTTTTATCTGTTTTGAATGTTTATTATTATTAAACAGCTGATTGATGGAATTTATTGATCCATTTTGCATCCAAACAGAGCAAAATATTGATCTCTGGCTTCCCAAATCCAATTTGAAATGTATATTTTATTTAAAAATCAACATGCAAAAAGTTGAATCTAGTGAAAAGAAATAATTTATGGTAGAATTAGCATAAACTAATGTGATGTATTGAAAAGTATTCTTACAGTCATGATCAATAAGCTTGTAAATTTGTTCTTAATTATTGTTAATATTTTGGTCAAAGTGTTTGAGAGCTCTAAAAACACTTAGTTATATTGTATAAGTGTTTTTATTCAGTTTCAACAAAGAAAAAGAAAAGCAGCAAACACTAACAATCAACACCGTTTACTTCTAACCCTTCTTCTCTTATACGGTTTCTAATTTGACTTCCATTGTGTTCTACTTGTATAAACACAACTTACGGTTCGTTTTACTTCACCATTTACTTCTTTCTGTCCTTGAGCGTTTAAACTCTGAAGATCAATAACATTTTATTTAATCTTATCTTCAATAGGAACCACGCAAATATCCAGAAGATTGAAATAGGGACTTTTTGCTTAAAAAGTTCAATCAAACAAGTTTATACAGCTTCAACAGTTAGTGCATCCATCAATAAGTCCCTGTGCCATATTATGCTCTTCTGTCTTGATGCAGGCCTACCAACTCTCACGGTTTCGCCGTGTGACACACGTTTTTGCATGTTTTCACACGCACTCACGCCACACAACCAATTTCTCACGGCAAAAAAAAAATCTGATTTTGGGCCGAAGCGCGTTCGTTCCTTTTCAAACTCCCCGACGTTAGATGGCGCTAAGGAGCGCATCTGTAAACCCATTCGCTGCATAGACATCCTGTTTACCCCAAAGAGTCGCGAAGTTAGCAACAGAAGAAGATTTTCAAACAGACACAACCGCGGGAGAAACTCAGGAGGAGCAAAGACTAAGGTATGTTAATGACATGTGGTTCAATTAAGTACTCACTCTCTTAAACTTTAAATCTTGAAAGAAATTATTTGTTGTGTTTGTGCGTGTGATTTTGAGTGGTGAATGTAAACTCAGCTGTCATAACAAGCAGCAGGAGAGCACCTTGTTAACCTCTTGGTGTACTGCATGCTCAAAACATTGTTTATTAAGGCTGCTCACATAGCATTTATCTTTTTATTTACAGGCCAAAGAAAAAGACCCTCTCAAGAATTTTCCAAACAGCACTTTGAACAGGTAAGATGTATTCCAAAGAATTTAACATAAAGACAGGAAATTTGTGCAATAGAATTAGGCATGTTTTTGTAAATGAGAGTAGAGTTATTAAAAACCATTTTAATTCTTTAAGGGAGCAAAGATGTCTCGTAAAAGACCTTTGCCAGGCCCAGGACAAAAGGGAAGTCTGTTATATTATTTAAAGAACCAGCCAAGTCAGAAAAGACAGACAAACACACTGTCAGAACAGCCAGAACAGTCAGACCAAATGATAGAAACAACAGGGCAACAGACAGAGGAGCAACACACAGGACAGAGAGAGCTGAGACGGGACAGAGAGAGCAACAGACAGGACAAACTGACAAACAAGTAGAGGAGCAACAGACAGGAGCGATAGAAGCACATGCAGAAGAGCAACAGACAGGACAAATAGACCTGGTTGAATGTTCAGCTCAAGTCTAGAAGGCCCAACAAGTCATGAGCAGATGAACATAAATCAGAATAAGTTCAGGCATACCACCCAAAAATCCACGAGAATGCATGAAATAACATCTACTTAAACCAAAATGTCCTGGGGGTGGACCATCAGCTGTGTCTTTGCTTCACAGAATGTAACCAATGTTGTCCATCTCCAGTAGGCCGCCCCTATCAACGACTTTGGGCCCCACAAACCACCAGAATGCAGGGTACAACATGGGTAATACGCCAAATGAATTCCAATTTCCTGATATTTGAGCCACCAACGTGTGTGGCTGCGTGCGCGGCAAAATTTTGGTCACCCCCGACAAAATCTCACTCCAAGGTTTTTTGAAAAGTTGGCAGCTCTGCTTGATGACATCTGACTGCTCCAGATGTTATAATGCTGATGTGTAATAATCGAGACACAAAGTCTCACGATTTTCAACAAAACCAAAGAATCAGAAGATTCACCCATATTAAAAATATCCTTTCGTCAATGACCTCCACCACTGCAGATCTGCTCCAGCCTGTTTACATGTTGTCATCACCTGTGCAAGCGATGCTAACACACACACACACACACATCATGCGAACACACCCACAGGGGCATCACGTTAGCAGACCCTGTACAACACCAGCATCCTCTGCCAGACTGACGTGCACCAGTTAGCCGCGATGCTAACATCTCGTTTAAATCCACAGCGCCAATAGACCCGCACCGCCGAGAATACCGATAGACACAACACGATTAGCACACCTCACGCTAGCTTGCGGCATGACAGAAGTTAGTAAGCTAGCCGAACAACAAACAAAGATGGTAAATAATTAACGGTATCATTATAATACGTTTTAAATAATCGTAGTACACAATACAATAAGAATACAGTTAGTCTTCAATAAAAGAATACATTAAAAACATTTTTAAAGTTAGTTAGCTTGCAGGAAAACAGCCAAGCTAACTGCTAACTGGTGCTATTTACCTGCAGTTCAGCTGTCAGTTTAGCATGACGTGCAGCTAACCAGCGAGCTAACCAGACATTTAACGCTGTGGTGTTTGAACCGCTTTGCTATCGAACGCTAACGAACACCGCTGGCTAACTGGCTTACTAGCTAGCTACCCAGCTAGCGACGTGACGATGATCAGACAGGTGGCAGGCTAGCAGTTAGCATGACAGCACTAAGGCCCGGCTGACCCGAGCGTGGAGGAGGAAGAAGATGAAGCACAGCCCGGGCTCACAGCGGCGGCCGGGCGGTTGCCTCGTTTTCCCCGGTTTTCGTCGTTACCTGAAGTCCTTGTCGCTGGAAGTCATCTTCTCCAGCAGGTTGGAGATGTGGTACGAGGCGCTCGCCATGTCGGTTGCTGTTAGCTGTTAGCCTCCTGCTAGCGCTCAGTGTGTGTGTGTGTGTGTCCGTCTGCGTCTCTGTGCGTGTGTCTGACGGGTCCCAGTGGTGCGATTCCTCGGGTAAAGTGTGTGTTAGTGGTTTATTCTTCTTCTGCTGCTGCTGCTGCCGCCTTTCTCTCTTACTACAGCGACTGTCGCATCCCGGGGCGCGGAGTTTGGTTTGTTTGAATGGGGCTCCCGTTCTCTCGCTGCAGAGGGGCGGGGTTAGCAGGAGGGACGCTGTGGGGTCGGAGGTCAAGGTTTGGGCTGTTTTTGTTTTTGAAAAAGTAAGAAATTAAATAATAGAGAAAATAAATCATACTATAAAATAAAGTAAATTATATTAATAATATATTAGTAAGTAAGGACAATAATTGATACAAACAATATATAAGTAAATGAATGAAGCACAAATGGCCTCTTTAATACAATTAATGGTTTTAGTCACAAAAGATTCACAGCTTCTCAAATGTGAGTATTTGCCGCTCTTTCCTTTTTGTTGTTATTTTCTGCAGCAATAAACTGAATTTTGTATCTTGGTCGCATTCGTGCCGGTTAATAAGCACTTTGTGATAATGGGATGTATTTACAATTTTTGGGGATTATAGACGTAAAAGGAAAAGAATGATAATGAGTGACTGAGTGCGTTATGAAAATACTTAAATAACACAATAATACTGTGTGTGACTTCTTTCTAACCAACTTTTTTATTTCCTCTTTTATCGCTGTTATATGAAGAGATTGGGCAGAAGAAAAAGAAGAGATTATTTTCTCTGCGTCACGTCGTCCTTGAATGTGGTTTGAAGATCAAACAAAGCTTCTCACAAGTGAAGGAGACGTTCAGAACATCCGTCACTTAGCAAAAGGTACCGATGTCCTTCACTGAAGTAAAAGTATCATCATCAACCTGTAAAAAATATATCCTGTAACAGATATATTACTATACAATGTACCATTAAATAAATCATCAATTTATAGTTTCACTAAGTAAAAATTTGTGGTATTAGTACTTTTACCTAATCATTAAGTTTCATTCCAGGGTGATTTAAAATATCACCTTGTTGCAAATATGCTGGTACGGAATCATCTTTTTTTTAAACAATCTGTGGCAACTTTCCACGGAAGTTGCCACAGACTCCCAGGTGGAAATACTTAGTATTGTAATACTTTAATCAAAAAGACCAAAGGCTCCGTCACCTCTGAGATTTGGGGTTGGTTTGATTCGCTCACCTACTCCTCAGCCGGTGCGTCTCCTCACAGAACCTTGATGAGAGAGAGAACTACTTCCTGTTTACCAGATGAATTATCGAATGCAAATGCATTCATCTGTCTGTCTGTGTGTGTGTGTGTGTGTGTGTGTGTGTGTGTGTGTGTGTGTGTGTCTGTGTGTAGCCGCTGAACACATCCTCTGCTTCGTACTGAATCACACATACTACACACACACACACACACACACACACACGCACACATATGCACAGAGTCATTTCATACATGCAGAGAATTCTGATATTCACGCTGGTTGAATACATTCAGCGTGTGTGTGTATGTGTGTAGGCGTGTGAGTGTGTGTCTTTGTGTGTGTTTGTGTGTGTGTGTGAGATGAGTCACAGATCAGTTGAGTGGGATGTTTACAAACCCCCGGGCTCCGTCTCTCTCCCTCTGTTGACACATAATGCAGCCGCTGACATATGCATGCTGGGATTTTGGTGTGTGTGTGTGTGTGTGTGTGTGTGTGTGTGTGTGTGTGTGTGTGTGTGTGCGCTTTAATGCATTGAAAGCATTTGACAGTAATCTTTGAAATGAGCCTCCAGCTGCATCACAAACACACACTCACTCTTCTTCAGATGTCTCGTAGGACATGATTGTGATTGGGATCAGGAGGAGGAGGATGAGGAGGATGACGAAGGTGTGATGAAGAAAGACCTCTTCTGTTCAGGTGTGAGCTGACGATGACAAACGCCTGGTGGGAGGATGAGAGCAACGATGAAGATGAAGTAGATCAGTGGTGGTGTCTCTTCTAGAGAACCTTTCTCTGGGTCTGTCCACGGTGGACCGATCTCTGGAGGATCTGGGTCTGTCCACGGTGGACTGGTCTCTGGAGGATCTGGGTCTGTCCACGGTGGACCAGTCTCTGAGGATCTGGGTCTGTCCACGGTGGACTGGTCTCTGGAGGATCTGGGTCTGTCCACGGTGGACCAGTCTCTGGAGGATCTGGGTCTGTCCACGGTGGACCAGTCTCTGGAGGATCTGGGTCTGTCCACGGTGGACTGGTCTCTGGAGGATCTGGGTCTGTCCACGGTGGACTGGTCTCTGGAGGATCTGGGTCTGTCCACGGTGGACCGGTCTCTGGAGGATCTGGGTCTGTCCACGGTGGACTGGTCTCTGGAAGATCTGGGTCTGTCCACGGTGGACCGGTCTCTGTTGGAGGATCTGGGTCTGTCCACGGTGATCGGTCTCTGTTGGAAGATCTAGGTCTGTCCACGGTGGACTGGTCTCTGGAGGATCTGGGTCTGTCCACGGTGGACCGGTCTCTGGAGGATCTGGGTCTGTCCACGGTGGACTGGTCTCTGGAGGATCTGGGTCTGTCCACGGTGGACTGGTCTCTGGAGGATCTGGGTCTGTCCACGGTGGACCGGTCTCTGGAGGATCTGGGTCTGATTTTCTGGTTATTTCAATGAATAAACAACGTAAACACAACATTTGATTTAATCTCGTGTAAAGTAAATCAACATTCTGCTTTATCGAGAAATGAATCATCTTTTGGTCGTAATCACTCAGACGACATCGTGGTACAATAATACCTCAACAGAGGATTCTCTGACACACAATCACAGTCGTCCGTATTGAGGTCAGTCACTCTGCGTTGTGTCTCCAGCCTGCAGAGACTCGTCCTTCCACTTCAGTGCCTCCTCTTCCTCCTCTTCCTCCTCTTCCTCCTCCTCCACGGGGACAAAGATGGCTGTCAGTTAATCAACGTCGCTGTCACACAATGAATGAAACCTGCTGGTGTGGATCCACTTTGTGTGTTTATCAAACCTGCTGTCAAAACATAAACACAACCCAGTTTGTTTGTCCATTTAAACATTTATTAATTTACCTCCTCCAGGACAATTCTATAATAACAAGAATAATCAAGAATAATATACAATTATAATAATAATTGTATACATAAATATATATGTATTTGTCATTATATATAATACCCATATATGTATATTTATCTATTATATTTCATATATAGTATAATATATTTTGTATATGATATAAATATATGTATATAATAGTAAATGCATAATAGTAAATATGACTAATAAATATAGATATTTATATATTCACAACTAACTGAAGGGTACATCTTACAATATTAGTTACTTACTCAAGAATCAGAAATATAGGTATTTGTATACAATATGATATCCATATAATACAGCATACAAGCAAAAGGGTCAACGGTCGCATCCGCCCTGAATACAGAAGAAACGTCCCTGTTAGCGACTCTTCTGTAGCGTCGCCTCCAGCGCGTCGTTGTCCTGCCTGACCGGAGAAAATACAGGCTGAAAAATGGCAGAATTCCTCTTTAATCCACAGCAGGGTGGAATTAAGGGGGGGGGGTGAATTCCTTTAAACGCGAGTCAGGACAAGAACCACACTTCAGATGCCTGTGTGTGTGTGTGTGTGTGTGTGTGTGTGTGTGTGTGTGTTCTCCAGGTCAACGCTTCTGCAGTGGAAGTTTGTATTCTTTTATATATTTCTCGTCATGGAGGTCTGTAAGTTTAATAGATACAATTAAATACATTATCTTAATGTGATGCGTGTTTCTTCTTTTACTTCTAAATGTGTATAATAGCTCTTTCGATGCCACAAAACAAACTATTCAAGCACCGTTAATAGAATATTTCAGATATAATCATCAGAAGCAAATAGTTGAATCAAAGTTAAACATTATTAATTCATCACTAATGTAAAGTGCTTAATGATTCAGATGTATGAAAACACTGGACTTATCCCCCTCGCTCAATGCTAAGCTAACTAGCTGCTGGCTAGTTGTGTGTCGTCCGACACAAGAGAAGCTAATATTTCCCTCATTGTCACAATGTAACTGAACTTCCTTCTTGTATTTTACACACAAGCTGATCTGTAAGTAAACAGCAGCAGAACAAACATGTTCACAAACACGTTTTCAGTTCAGACCACCATCTTTGCTTTAAAGAAACATTGTAAGACAATATCTGATATTATAATATACACACAGACAGCTTGACGCGTATTTGAGGATTCTGTAAATAAAGTTTTGTGGCATAAACACTTTGAAAAGGTCGAATCTGTTATTTTTTTAATTGAGAAATTCAAGTAATTGGCACGTAATTTACCCGCCAAACAGCTGCAAGCCCGCGGGGTTCTGGCTCTAAACGGTGGGACGTCGCTGCACCGGGACCACGACGAGGCTCCGGGGTAGAGCTACAGAAGAGGGAGCGGTAGAGAGCCATAGACAAAGAGAGAGAGGAGGGAGAGGGAGAGAGAGAGAGAGAGAGAGAGAGAGAGAGAGAGAGGGGGGCGCTCGCGTGCCCGTGACAGCGGCTCACAGTGCAGGGGAGGCGGATCGCTGTGTAGCGCAGCAGCCTGAGCTAAAGCTAAAGCTAAAGCTAAAGCTAACTAGCCATGTTGCTGTCTCGGCTGTTCCCGCTGCTGGTGTGCGTCTGCTAGCGGGCCGCCCTGGACTCCCTATCCACCCTGAGGTGCATCATGCCCGGCTGGAAGAAAAACATCCCGGCCTGTCTCCAACCGGACCAGGAGGGGGGTAAGACCCGACCCACGCGCGCACACACACACACCGGCGAGTGTGTGTTTCAGCACACGCCTGTCCATGTGAGCGCGCGCGCGTGTGTGTGTGTAGGCGTGTGCGTGTGAGCGCGTGTACTATTTATTGCCGGTGCGGTCGCTGTGCGGAGTGTCGCGCGCAAACCGTCGACTGCCTCGAAATCAGTGAAAGTTGGTAACTGATACCGTGCGAATGCGCGTGCGTGCGCGCGCGGTCTCGTGTTAGTCTGACGCACCGGGTGAGGTTACCGTGACGTTCCGGTGATTTCACGCTACCGGCGACTAACGCGCTCCCCGTCAGGCGCCCGCTCACCGGCTACCGAGCGGGGGACGAGGTCCGCAAGCGGGCTGCTAACGAGGCTAACGAGGCTAACCGGCGCCAACCCGGTTAACCCGGTTAACCCGGTCAACGGACGGCGTGCGTGAGAGTGTTTTTAACGGGCTGCGGTGTCTGCCGGTGTTACGGTGTCTGCCGGTGTTACGGTGAAACGCGTGACGCTGTGACGTCACGCGTGCTACAACGTTTGGTCGTGTGATGAGACGTTAACACTGTTAATGTCGATGGAGGTTTAATAGATACAATGACTCGTTAGGTACTTTATTAGATTGTTTTTTAATTATGGTTTAATTCTAGTGCACTACATTGTAACAGGCAGAGTGGTCCTCCGCTACAACTCATTGTTTTTACTATGGAATTAAATAATAATTAACCCAATATAATCAAATTTAATTTATGTTATATATCTATGTAATCGGGCGGCACGGTGGCGTGGTGGTTAGCACTGTTGCCTCACAGCAAGAAGGTCCTGGGTTCGATTCCGCCCAGTGGCCTTTCTGTGTGGAGTCTGCATGTTCTCCCCGTGTCTGCGTGGTTCTCTCCGGGTTCTCCGGCTTCCTCCCACAGTCCAAAGACATGCTCTGGGGATCAGGTCGATTGGGGACTTTAAATTGCCCGTAGATGTGTGAATGTGAGTGTGAATGGTTGTGTGTCTCTGTGTAGCCCTGCGATTGGCTGGCGACCAGTCCAGGATGAACCCTGTCTATCGCCTGAAGTTGGCTGGGATGGACTCCAGCCCCCCCGACCCCGTGTGCAGGATAAGCGGTTTGACGATGGGTGGATGGATCTATGTAATCAATAAAAGATTAGCTCCATCAGGATGTTTGCTTGTACTGATGCGTGTACTCAAATATCTGAGTTAAGATAAATTCACTTCTTGTGTATCTGAATTCGAATTGTATTTTATTACAAGCTATATATATAAATAAATGGAAGATTTATAGATACAAAAATAACTTTATATGATACTATAATATTCTTTAGCGTAAGGGCTTGTTGTATAATAGAGTTTTATATATATGGTATTTTTGGTGGAATAAGCCCACAGTTTCTCACATAGTTCTCAGTTTTACGTTAGTTTTGCGTTAATGAGACAATTTCCATCGGTTAATCGTTCCAGTCAGATGAAAGTTATCTGCAGCCACGGTGTTTTTTTGTATGTATTTGAACCGTGACACACGTTTCAGAACGCTGGTCGAGTCACCGCTCACTTAAACTACACCTGCTGGGGTTTTATCCTCCTCCCACACCAGGTGTCGGATTCACAAAACCCATTTTTAGCTGAGGGTCCACGTAATGATAAACCCGTCTGTAGCGCTCCCAGACAGATGACGATGTCGTCCTTCCAGATAAACCTTCGTCACAGAGAAAGTAAATTGGACAACATGTTAGAATGTTAAATGTACGAGGAGGTGGAAACCAGACCAACGGATGTTCAAGGAGACGATGAAAAGAACAAACGCAGTATTTCTGTGGGTTCTC
This sequence comes from Gasterosteus nipponicus, assembly GCA_014132575.2. Taxonomy (NCBI): domain Eukaryota; kingdom Metazoa; phylum Chordata; class Actinopteri; order Perciformes; family Gasterosteidae; genus Gasterosteus; species Gasterosteus nipponicus. The sequence continues at coordinate 879,864 of BMAF01000002.1, read as the reverse complement.
CTGCAGGTACTCCTCAAGTACCTTTACGCAAGAGTTTTAACTCTGCTCATTTATTCTTCTGCTCCAGAGGTCTTCAACGATTTTCAAGCCAAGGTCCCCCAAACTGATGGCGAGGTGGAGCAGGGACCCCCTATTCTACGGAGTTTGGTCCGCCATCTTTTGTTTTTGAGCTTCACGCTCTTTAGACGTGAGCATGAAGGCATCTGATTGGCTGGTCGTATCAGCGTGAAAGGAGCAGTGAGGGAACCGGTGCTGAAGTGTGTGTGTGTGTGTGTGTGTGTGTGTGTGTGTGTGTTGCACACTGACAGATGACGTCTTCTCCATCAGTTTATCCGCTCGCTTCAATATGTTGGATTCATGTTAACGTGTATTTAAAGACCATAAATACAATTCTGATTCTGATTCTGATTCTAAAGACATTTACATTCGTGGGGAAAAAAATTGTCTTATCAACCAAAACTTTCGCGACCCCCCTGCAGTACCTTCGCGGACCCCTTGGGGGTCGCGGACCCCCTGTTGAAGACCTCTGTTCTACTCCACAAGACTTTAAAGACACTCGTTTAATGATTCAACGGCTTAAGCTGCTTCGCTGATTATTAACACAAAATGTCACTGATTCACTTCCATCCTACAATATTTAAATTATATATTTTGTTCAGTCTTTTTCTTTCAATTATATTTATTCCATTTGTATCCTTTTATCCGTCCTATTTTTCTTGTTTTCATGGTGCAAATGACTTTTTCAGCACTTATCACAGTTGAATTTAGAGAAACCAATTACCGCTCCTGAAGATTTTTCCTTTGTAGATATAAAAGCATTATTTCATAAAGTTTAAAGGCTTAAATGAGATGAAAATGAGGACGTGACTGTATTGAATGCTTCGATAGTTATGATCTAATAACGCAACATTCTGCGTAAACGAGCTGTTGGTCTTGTAGTACTTGAAGTATATTTTGATAATACATGTTAAATAAATAAGACGTCTCCTCTTGGGAGCAAATAACTGAGCTGAACGCTCCTTTTAAAAGCTGCCGAGGAGAAAAACAAACAGATTTCACAGGTTCGTGACCCGGATTTGTCACCTAGCGGGTCCAGAAGGGACCAGCACCTGTGTGGCTGCAGGCTCTGGAGACCAATGGTCCTCAGTGTGTCCTTCAAGATGTCAGAAGCCTCTGCTGAGGAAAGGAGGCGCGATGCTTCCTTCAGCAGCTCCCCCGGCAGCAAACACTGGACCTCCTTCTACCAAAGAAGAGAAGGTCCTTCTGCCCCACAATGCCTTGCGGCGGCATCGTCTGACGTGACGCAGTAGAACCAAGTGAGATGACGACAGTATACGGTGTCGTCACTTGCAGATGCTCAGGTGTTCAGTAGCTGTCTTCTCTACGAGACAACCCTTTGGTTTCTCTTTGAATCCTCCGCATTCCAACCGTGTTAATAAAGTCATTCTGTTGCTGTTTGCTTTTGTTGTGATCAAGACGACGTAGAGCCTCGATAACAGAGCGAGGAAGCTGATCGTCTGCTGATAGAAGTCCTTCATTAGAAGAACATCAGGTTGAAAGTGTCGGGCGCTAAAAACGCGCACGCTGCCTGGAAAGTCCTATTTAATATACCGAATCATCGCAAACACCACAAGTCTTAAACGCTGACGCACACCAGCAAGCTGGAGGTTGTGTGTGTGTGTGTCTCAGCTTGTGAGTGTGTGTGTGTGTGTCTCAGCTTGTGAGAGTGTGTGATAAAGTCGTCACAGGATGACATCATCCCACCGTTTTAAGCTTTTTGACTTGGAAGCAGAGAAAATGGCACACACACACACACACACACACACACACACACTCACAAGCTGAGACACACAGTCACACACACACACACACACACACACTCACAAGCTGACACACACAGTCACACACACACACACACACTCACAAGCTGAGACACACACACACACACACTCACTCCCTTAAGACACAGAGTAACACACAGCGTCAGGAACACACACCCTGAAAGCCTCACTTACACACACACTCACTCACACTGACACACTCAGTGTCCTTTAAGAGGTGCTGATGTCAGAACTCCGCTCATCTTTGTCCTCAGGATTACTGTGTGTGTGTGTGTGTGTGTGTGTGTGTGGTGTGTGTGTGTGTGTGTGACCTAAACTTCCTTTACTGACCGGAGCCCGATTGTTGAAAAAGAAACAACATTTACCTCCAATCTCTCAACAGGTAACAGACTCCTGACTGCTGTCTGACATCCGCACACACACACACACACACACACACACACACTTACATAAAAACACACACACAGCCCTGGGCGGCGTCCAGGTGGACCACCAAGCTGCTGGCATCACACACGTACGCTCATTTTCTCCTTGGATAAGCCCAGTATGGTCACACTACCAGCTACACACACACACACACACACACACACACACACATTAGTGTCTTAGTGGGTCCCTGATCGTCCAGCAGTTGGTTTGATATTAAAACCTGTGGAGAGAAGAAAATACTTCAAGGTTTCTGTGATTTTGTGATACTGTCCTTAAAAAGCTCACACGTGTGCGTGTGTGTGTGTGTGCGTGTGTGTGTGTGTGTGCGTGTGTGCGTGTGCGTGTGCGTGTGCGTGTGTGTGTGTGTGTGTGCGTGTGTGTGTGTGTGTGTGTGTGTGCTTGTTTCCTCTGTGAGGTCGAGTGAAGTAAAAGAAAACGTTGCAGTCTGATGTCTGTCACTCAAAGTCCTCTTAAAGCCACAGGGACTAAATCATTGTCTTATTATTACGTGTAAAAGCAGCCGAGCTAAACTCTCTCCGCTTTTGCTTATTTTATCGATGTCGTGGAAGCCGACGCATTCCGAAACGTTAAACAAGTAGAAGAAATTTAATGACGAACAATCAGGTGTTGAAGAATATTTAAACGTTTAAATGTTGGAGCTGCAGGCGGACGAAGAGCAGCGGGATTATTTTAATCCATGTGAGCGAGGCGTTGGGATTAAGATTAGGACCCAGTTTGTTTGACTTTAGGCTCCTTATTCTTCCTCCGTGTTCTCCGTGTTCTCCTGCTCCGTGTTCTTCTCCGTGTTCTTCTGCTCCGTGTTCTCCTGCTCCGTGTTCTTCTGCTCCGTGTTCTTCTGCTCCGTGTTCTCCTGCTCCGTTCTTCTCCGTGTTCTTCTGCTCCGTGTTCTTCTGCTCCGTGTTCTCCTGCTCCGTGTTCTTCTGCTCCGTGTTCTTCTGCTCCGTGTTCTTCCTCCGTGTTCTTCTGCTCCGTGTTCTTCTGCTCCGTGTTCTCCTGCTCCGCGTTCTTCTGCTCCGTGTTCTCCTGCTCCGTGTTCTCCGTGTTCTTCTGCTCCGTGTTCTTCCTCCGTGTTCTTCTGCTCCGTGTTCTCCTGCTCCGCGTTCTTCTGCTCCGTGTTCTCCTGCTCCGTGTTCTCCTGCTCCGTGTTCTTCTGCTCCGTGTTCTCCTGCTCCGTGTTCTCCTGCTCCGTGTTCTTCCTCTGTGTTCTCCTGCTCCGTGTTCTTCTCCTCCGTGTTCTTCTGCTCCGTATTCTTCTGCTCCGTGTTCTCCTGCTCCGTGTTCTTCCTCCGTGTTCTTCTGCTCCGTGTTCTCCGTGTTCTCTGCTCCGTGTTCGTGTTCTCCTGCTCCGTGTTCTTCTGCTCCGTGTTCTCCTGCTCCGTGTTCTTCTGCTCCGCGTTCTCCTGCTCCGTGTTCTTCCTCCGTGTTCTTCTGCTCCGTGTTCTTCCTCCGTGTTCTCCTGCTCCGTGTTCTTCCTCCGTGTTCTTCTGCTCCGTGTTCTTCCTCCGTGTTCTCCTGCTCCGTGTTCTCCTGCTCCGTGTTCTCCTGCTCCGTGTTCTTCTGCTCCGTGTTCTCCTGCTCCGTGTTCTTCCTCCGTGTTCCCCTGCTCCGTGTTCTTCCTCCGTGTTCTTCTGCTCCGTGTTCTTCCTCCGTGTTCTTCTGCTCCGTGTTCTTCTGCTCCGTGTTCTCCTGCTCCGTGTTCTTCTGCTCCGCGTTCTCCTGCTCCGTGTTCTCCTGCTCCGTGTTCTTCCTCCGTGTTCTTCTGCTCCGTGTTCTTCCTCCGTGTTCTCCTGCTCCGCGTTCTTCTCCTCCGTGTTCTTCTGCTCCGTGTTCTTCCTCCGTGTTCTCCTGCTCCGTGTTCTCCGTCTTCTCCTGCTCCGTGTTCTTCTGCTCCGTGTTCTCCTGCTCCGTGTTCTTCTGTTCTCCTGCTCCGTGTTCTCCTGTTCTTCCTCCGTGTTCTCTCTCCGTGTTCTTCCTCCGTGTTCTTCCTCCGTGTTCTTCTGCTCCGTGTTCTCCGTGTTCTCCTCTTCTGCTCCGTGTTCTCCGTGTTCTCCTGCTCCGTGTTCTTCTGCTCCGTGTTCTTCCTCCGTGTTCTTCTGCTCCGTGTTCTCCTCCTCCGTGTTCTCCTGCTCCGTGTTCTTCTGCTACGTGTTCTTCTGCTCCGTGTTCTTCTGCTCCGTGTTCTCCGTGTTCTCCTGCTCCGTGTTCTTCCTCCGTGTTCTCCTGCTCCGTGTTCTCCTGCTCCGTGTTCTCCTGCTCTGTGTTCTCCGAGGTGACATTGAGTTCTGCAGCAGTACTATTTATTTTTTACTGTTTTGAGGTTTTCAGCGGCGAGTAGAGGAGATGTTCTTGAGAATTTTAGCTGAAAATGTCACATTTCCTTCATCACAAATCGCTGGTGTAAAAATATATATATAAATTAAATTGCATTTTTGTTGAATTCTCGGTCAATTGATTAATCAATTTATCAGTCGTGCAGATTACTTTTAACACTTTACCCTTCAAGGAATCAGAAATCATCTTTTACCTTTTTTGGTGTTTAAATAAAATATGTATGTAACTTCTATCAAGTTCCTGGTCTCTCACACATTTTAATAATAATCATCATTATTTAGTGGTGCATTTGATCATCAATCATTCTTTCCTGTCGTTTGATTAAATCAACTATTATTAACCCAGAAAACCAACTTCAATATCTATCAGAGCTTATTTCTAATCGATCAATCGATGCACCCGGCTGAGGTTAATTATGGATTAGGAATTATTATGATATAGATCTGGGAATTATTATTATGTTAATAAAATGGAATAATTTGAGTCTTTTTTACTATCATATTTTCAGTACATTTAACTGATCATTCAAACTGTTTGTTCTGAGTTCTGTTTATTGATCAGTATTTGATGCATTGACGGGTCTCCTGCAGACATTGTGTCTCAATACAGCTGTTTGTCCCGTCTCCCCGGGGCTTGTCTTCAGGTCGGGCCAAGCCTCCGGCGAGTGAATGGAGGTCAATGCAGTGTGTGTGTGTCCGTGTGTGTGTGTGTGTCCATTAGGAATCAAGGTCAGCCACTCAGCACTCCATTAGGACCATACATTCATGTCTCCCTGTCCCTCAGGCTTCATCAATCACAGTCCGTCTCTCTGTCTGTCCGCCAGCCCCAATGAATCATGGGTAGTCGCAGGACTTGGACCTCTGAAGCGTTTAAAGTGAGTGCTGAATGTCTTTGAAGGCTGCAGTTCACTTGAGCAACAAGCAGGGGGAGTGAGAGGATAGTGTGTGTGTGTGTGTGTGTGTGTGTGTGTGTGTGTGTGTGTGTGTGTGTGTGTGTGTGTGTGTGTGTGTGTGTGTGTGTGTAATCTGATTCTCCACGCGCACACACCAACTAGGCGTCCAGTCACGTTACAGAGCCATATGCAAATCAGCTTACAGTTGTCATTTTTAGCAGCTAACACACACACACACACACACCACACCGTGTGTCTTTGGCGCCCTCGGGGGCGTCTCACAGGTGAGGGAGGCGGAGCCATGACTGGATGTGGGGACTGTGTCTGATGATGTATCTGCATAAAGTCCCCAAATAGCAACAAACTAAAAATACTCCCCTCAGAGAGACAAGAGGTGTCTTCATTATTTTGTCCACCAGCCTTCACCGTCTCAAAATCCTCTGAGGCTGATTCTATCAAACACAACAAAAGCCAACACACACACACACACACACACGTCCATGAACAGACAGGAAACACACAAGCGCCCTGTGAACTCTGACCTCTGAACCCTGACCTCAGTCACAGTGAGTGACAGTTGGTCTGCAGGGCGCACGGTGACCGTCACGTTTGATGCATGTGTATTGAACTCTGACCCTTTCTCGTATCCCACGATGCCTTGCTGTCTCAGAACTGCTGACGGAAAAATGCCAACACACACAAAGACGCACACGCACACATACTGACAACAGTGAAAATAGAACATATACCAGTAGAAGCACCAGTGTGCTACTCCAAACAACGCAGTACAGATGCACAGCCTGATGAGTACTAATGGTTCCTTTACTAATCTTCTCTCAAGCCGGCGTTAAGCTAAAGGAGGCGTGGTGTTCAGGAACAGCAGGTGTGATCTCAGCGTCACACCTTTAAACATCACACAGTTCAATGAAACATCACGGCTGGTTATTGTTGCTTAGCTGTTTATTTAAAGGAGAACCTTTACTGATTGGGGAAATCGTTGTCTGCATTGCATCACACACAGTGGGAGCAGCGTGCAGCAGTTGGGTGTCTCTTGCTCTTGGACACTTGGACAGCCGGGGATCAAACCGGCAACCTTTCAGTTCCCAGCGCACCCTCTCTGCTCCATGCACCACAGTCGCCCCTAAAGAAAGTCTTTAACGTCTTTTTACATTTTACACCTTGAAAAAAAACCCTCCCCAAAGAGAATGATTCTTCCGATTATAGTTAGTTATTCTTCTATTTTATCATCTAGATAAATATGTAAATATTTGTCTACGTGATGAAAGGCTCTGGGTGGATTGGAGATGCTTGGATCCCATGAGCCAGAACCGATGTAATTCTGTGAATAATGTGCTGAGGACACTATCAGAGGCTTCAAATCTGCCTCTGGTCGGTGCATCATCCACCTTCTGGACCGAAGCAAGAACCGGATCAAACGGCCTCGATGTAAAAACACTCTGGGCTCTTCTCGTGTTTGATCAAATCCTGGCAACAGATTCTGTTGGAGTCTTTGACTCCATTTGGGCCCAAACGTTGGGCGAGCCGGCTCTTGGCCCTCCTGTGGTTCCGCTTCTCCTGCTCGGACCACAGCCGGTTCTCATCTCCTCGGCCAACGGGCCCCGCGGAGCCTCTGTGATCTCTGTGATCAGGGCTTCTGACGGGATCGCCTCTTCACGTAAACACATTAATGCATTGACGGCTACCCGAACAGCTCCATAGCTCGTTAGCCCGTTAGCCAGTAAGCTAGTTAGCGTGTTAGCTTGTCGTGGCCGACAGACTTTGCAACACATCGTTCTCTGATCTCACGTGACTCACGTCGGCTCCTCTGTTGGACACGAGTTGTGTCTCTCGTTGTTCCTCCTGCGTCGCTCGTGTTTCCACGTAGCAACAGAGTTACTTCTTGTTGTGAGCTTTACCCAGCATGCAGTTCGGCGGTGTGATTTTACGCCTGTATAATTATTGGTGTTACAAATAGTTTGCGTGCCTGGCTGCTGTTGTGGTGTTTTACCCTGTTAAAGGGTTTGCTGTGCGCTGTTCATTGTTGTTATAACCATGGCTCAATCTCAACGCACATCAGGCGAGTAGCTCCGCCCGCTCGCCGCTCTGCCATGACGCGCTGAAATGAACTCTGAGCCACGTCGGTTGTTTTCCGGCGTGACGCCGCTGTGAACGAACCGCTTCACCAGCTGAAGGCACAGAACACCTCTTAGGGTTTGATGACTTCACGTTAGACTGGAGGAACTGGTCCCGCGGTCACATGACCACACGGCGCCTCTCTTCAGCTCCGTTAAACACGCAGACCTGAGGTCAGTCATTTAGCCAAGAACGCAGTGACTTTGAGACGAGGGAACAGGAATAAAACACGGTCTCACTCCTCCAGCTCTCTGTAAATAATAGATTCATTCTTGTGTAAATATTAAAGGCCCGTGACGTTCTCCTCCCGTCCACCGGGTCGCTGACTCCCTCGTCGTCCATCACGGACCCCGAGTGTTCGTCAGAGACCATTGATGAAGAGGAACCTTTGGTTCTCTCCCATTATCGCTTTGTTTACTCTGAACTTCATTCTGGATTTCTGCTCTCTGATGATTCCATTTGTGGCTGAACCTGAAAACCTGCTGGCCATGAATAATAGTTCAGCTTCCACTGACGGAAATGATGTACAAACAAACAAAAACATATTATTTTGGGAGCAAAAACACAAATTCAATGACATTTCTCTTTTTATCAGTTACTTTTCACTTTCATCCTCCTCTCCTTGTTTCCTCCCCTCTCTTCACCTGTCCCCTTTATTTAGTTTCTATAGCCTCCTAGTATGTCCCCTTTCCTACTTCCCTCTTAGTCATCTCTCCTTGTTTCCTTCCCACTTCTCTCCACTTTCTCTCTCTCTCCCTTCATCCTCCTCTCTTTGTCTTCCTCTCGATCCCTCGTCTCGCGCCCTCCTCCCCCTCACTGAAATTAACAGTGTGAACGAAGAGGAAGATAGGAAAAGGAAACAAGCAGTGAAAAGGGAAGGAAGGAGGGAAGGAAGGAAGGATTTTGACAAAGGAAGGAAGGGTGCAACAAAGGAAGCAAGGAGTCAATGAAGGCAGGAAGCTCGCCCCGTCTCCCTGCTGACTGCTCGCTTACAGTGTGCACACACACATCCATGGAGTGCTGAGGTGGAGGAGTGGCGTGCTGCCGCGTGTGTGTGTGTGTGTGAAAGCTGCTCTGTGATTGGACGAACCCGGCGAGATGCACCAACAGCCCAAAGAAGCAGGGAGCAGAGGAGGAGAGCGAGGCTGCAGATAGAGCAGAGAATACAAAGAGCATGTGAGTGTGTGTGTGTGTGTGTGTGCGCGCGGCACGCAGGCTAACGCGTGTGTGTGTGCGTGTGTGACACACAGAGGTGTGTTTGTGTAGAGCAGCGAGGAGGAAACCCGATCTCTCTGTGTGGAATAACGCCGTCCGTTAGCTTGCCTGTTGGTTTTTGCCGCGAGCTCTTAGCTCTAGCCCGGCCCGGGTCGGCCCACCCGAGAGCCGGTGCTGGTGGAGGTGGCGGCGGTGGCGGTGGTGCTGGGGGTGATGGAGCGGTTCCTGGCCCTGTTGCGCCTGCTGAGCAGGAGGAGGCGAGGGAGGAGGTACCGGGCGGATGACGACTACCAGGAAGGCTACGAAGACGTTTACTACTACACCAGCAAGTACAACGGCCGCCTACCGAGTGAGTCCCACGGGCGCCGCGGGGGCTTTGTTCCCCTGCTGCTGGGGGAGACCCCGTCACCACATGTGTGTATTACAGACACACACACACACAGGCATCCAGGCTTCGGCCAGGTGGTTTGTGGGTAATAACAAGGTAGGAAGTGTTGACTGTGGGAAGGAATGTGTACCATGCGGGGACACACACACACACACACACACACACACACACACACACACACACACACCTAGGTGTGTCGGACCCGGTTCTCTTCTGGTGTAAACGGCGGTGAGGAGACACACTCACGAGGTCTGTGCTCACTTATTGGGCTCAATCGATCTGTTGATTAATTTCTGCCATTATTGATCGTCACAATGAGAGGCGGGAGTTTCCAGACTGAAACGGCCTTTTCAAAATAAAACGACGTGGTCAAACGCCAGCTGTTAAATACCCAAGTGCTGAATGGAGGTAAAAGGACCAAGAGCAACACAACTTGATTGTATTTGATAAAAGTGCAAACAACATGCTTGTTTGTTTATTTATTTACATTCCACTAAATGTAATCAGCTGTAATCCACCTGCACCCATGTGGCGACAACCTCTGAAACTACACGTCATGCAAGTGCATCGACTTGAGACCCCATCACGTCTCGATAACGGTTTGTCCCACTGATGCGATCAGGCCCAAATTATATATATAAACATGCTGTGTGTTGACTGATTGCTGCGTTATTCCTTTGTTTGTGTAGCGGAGCCGCCTAGAGACATTTTTTGAAGTTGTGTGTGTGATTGTTCATCACAGCGTGTGATTCTATATGAAGGCATTTTAAGGTTGGTTGAGTGGTTGACCCGGAGACACACACACACACACACACACACACACACACACACACACACACACACACACACACACACGCACTAGTCAGGCTTTGTTTAACCTGCTTTTGCCCGTTTAATTTAGATATTCTCTTTTTGTTCTTCCTGTCAGGACCTGCCACTACTTTACCCACAATGCAACTCAACCTCCAGGTCACTCAGAGATTTCGTTGCAGCACTTTCAGAAATATTTCTATATATCATAAAAATAAGTAAATCAATAGCGTAAAAGAAACGTGTTTCGTGTGTTTGTTTTGGAGCGAGTTGTTTGGCTGTTTCCTGGTTTACAAACAACAACAACATCAAACTGACGAACAACGTCGCTATGGCTACCAACCGGCTGTGGTCATGTGACCCTGCTGCCAGACGTTAGCAGTTAGTTAGCAGCTGTGTGCTAAGCTACAAACAATCCATGTGAGTACAGTTCCTACAAAGCCCCAAATGTTCCTGTGATGGAGGCGAAGCCCCGCCCCTCTCTCCTCCCTCCCCTCCTCTCCTCCTCCTCTCGCCTCCTCTCTCCTCCTCTCTCCTCCTCTCTCCTCCTCTCTCCTCCCCTCTCCTCCTCTCACCTCCTCTCCTCTCTCCTCTTCTCTCCTCCTCTCTCTCCTCCTCTCTCCTCTTCTCTCCCTCCTCTCCTCTCTCCTCTCTCCTCCTCTCTCTCCTCTCTCCTCTCCTCTCACCTCCTCTCCTCTCTCCTCTTCTCTCCTCCTCTCACCTCCTCTCCTCTCTCCTCTCTCCTCCTCTCTCCTCTCCTCTCACCTCCTCTCCTCTCTCCCTCTCCTCTCTCTCCTCTCACCTCCTCTCCCTCTCCTCTCTCCTCCTCTCTCCTCCTCTCTCCTCTCTCCTCTCACCTCCTCCTCTCTCCTCTCCTCCTCTCTCGCCTCCTCTCTCCTCTCCTCTTCACTCCTCTCGCCTCCTCTCACCTCCTCCTCCCCCGGCTCATTACTGGAGGCATCATGGTGCATAAATCAGCTCATGAGGAGTTCAGTGTTGACATGCTGCTAATTAATGCCTTAAATAAGGGCTTCATGTGCAAAACTGCTGGTGTTCAACATGATGCAGATTAAAGAGCGTGTGTGTGTGTGTGTGTGTGTGTGTGTGTGTGTGTGTGTGTGTGTGTGTGTGTGTGTGTGTGCGTGTGTGTGTGTGTGTGTGTGTGTGTGTGTGTGTGTGTGTGTGGGTATTAAATCTCCTGATTCTGGTAACAATGAGTAAGAAAATGTTTTTCAATTTTATTTTACTTTCTTTTGTTTGGCCCTTAAAGAGACGACGACTCATGTTTCATTAGTCAACATGTTTTGAGTATGTTTAACTTAAGAAGCTAAGTGACTAAATAGTGTGTGTGTTTCTTCAGTGAAGCACCTCTGACTAACGCGAAGGCGTCGGGGCTTCAGAGCACCTCCCCCCCAACAACCGTTTGTCTCCTGAACCAAACCAACAAAACGCGAGTGAAGAACAGCTCCTAGTGTCGTAGTATCTGAACTCTGTTAGGATCCACGTCGTTGTTTTCAGTGTGTTCACGTAGCTCGGGAATACACAACCACAGTAAAAGAAGGTGTACTTGTACACAGAGTACACACAGGCCTCCTGGTTGAATACAGAGCCGTCTGCTCATGTCACACCAGACCTGACAACCTCCAATTAAAGGTGCAACCGCGTGATTACCGCCATCACAAGTGTGTGCGTGTGTGTGCGTGTGTGTGTGTGTGTGTGTGTGTGTGTGTGTGCGTTTGCGTGTGTGTGTGTGTGTGCGTGTGCAGAGATGTCACAGCGACTCAAAGCCATGTGTGTAACTGGGAGTTGAGCGTTGACACAGTTTGTTGTGACTCACGTACAGTGTGATGTCAGTGAGCCGCGATCAGAACCGGCTTCATTGTTCACGCGTACGCGGTTTGTTCTCCGCAAACAGACAAATAAACAGGAACCTTTATGGCGCGGTTCCACCGAGCGGGTCGGGTCGGGTCGGTACCCTTTTATTTGTGTCTCCACTGCCAAAAGTTGAGAATGGTACCAAAAATCCGTACCGTACCACCTTTTGGGTTCCCTTCCGTTGGGGCACCTGGCACAGTTGTTTGGTACTAAGGGGCGGAGCTAGACTCACTGCAGAGCGTTGATTGGTTGAAAGAGTGTCGTCATTTGCGCTGTGTTGTTCCTTGTAGCCTTTGCTCAAACAAAGAGTGTCGTCTCCTTGTGACAAACAGCCACATGTCGAGAAGCAGGAACAGGATCGGCTGTTAGCTTTCAGTTTTCGCCCGATCGAATGACGTCAATCTACACCACGCCTATCAAGTAAGGGTACAGTTGGCGGTGGAAACGCTCGCCAAGTCATGGTTAACAGACCCGACCCGTACCGCTCGGTGGAAACGCGCCATAATGAACAGTAGAAGCAGTAGCGCGGATAGAGGTAAAGGCCCTTCATGACGACACAAAGTCTCCGTACGTTCCCAAAGTATGTGCGTGTCTCACTGGTTAACTGGTGGTTCTAGTGGCTCTGCTGGTCCTGGGGGTACTGCTGGTTCTGCTGGTCCCGGCGGTTCCAATGGTTCTACCGGTCCTAGTGGTTCTATTAGTAGTTGTGGTGCTGATGGTCCCTGTGCTACTGCTGGTTCTACTAATTCTGCTGGACCTGGTGGTTCTTGTGGTTCTGCTAGTCCTTGTGATTCTGCTGGTTCTGGTGGTCCTTGTGGTTCTGCTGGTCCTGGTGATTCCAGTGTACAGAGCTCTGTCAAAGGTCCTAGAAACCTGAAGGTCTCTAGGACTCTCTCCTGCAGGTCTCCTGCTACCACCATTCCACCTCTGCAGCTCATCCAGAATGCAGCAGCTCCACTGGTCTGTAACCTTCCTAAGTTCTCCCTCACTCCTCCACTCCTCCGCTCTCTTCACTGGTACCGGTGGCTCATCCAGTTCTAAACATGGTGCTCAGGTACCCGCTGTGAATGGATGGGGTCCAGCTTACATCCAGGACCTGGTCCAACCCGACATCCCGACCCGCACTCTCCGCTCTGCATGTGATAAACTGCTTGTTCCTCCTCACTGAGAGCAAAACACTCCACTAGATCTCCACTCTTTGCTGTCCTGCTCCTAGATGGTGGAAGGAGGTCTCTGAAGACATCAGGACCACAGAGAGCCTTCACATCTTCAGACTAAAGACACACCTCTTCAGACTCTACCTCCACTAACACACTAACTAACTGGAGCACTTACACTGGACTTATACAAACAGAGTCTGAGCGATCGCTGTTCCGAGGCGCCATCTTGCTTCTTCATCCAGAGTGTTTCACTCTGCTTTGATCATTTTGAAACGCTGGAATCTGTGACGATGACGTGGTGTGTGTGTGTGTGTGTGTGTGTGTGTGTGTGTGCGTGCGTGTGCGTGTGTGTGTGTGTGAACACCCCCTTTCATTTCTCCAAATCCCTCTTTGTACGGTCGCTCTCTTCCCCTCAATTATTCATCAGCCCGTTGCCACGGTAACAGCAGCAACCGCTGTGTGTGTGTTGCAGTTGATGTACATACCGGATGACTCTTTAACTCTAAACAGGAAGTAGTAGTAGTAGAAGTAGGTGACAACAGGTACTACAATACATGTTTTACTAAGATTAACTCATTATTCATTATTGACTAATGTCCTGTTAAGAGCTGATGGTTCTGTTTGGATTGTCTGGTTCTGGTCGCAGTGGTTCTTGTAGAAGCAATTGGTGACAACGTATACGTATAAGTTGTATTGTTTGGTAGTAGTAGTACTCACAGTAGTATGTGGAGTACTGTCTGCTGTGCTACATGTGGTCTCCAGGAGGGGGCGACAGAGACTCAGAGCGGTTGATACCTGAGGGACCAGCAGGGGGCGGCAGAGGTCACCTCAGAACCAGCCCTCTGTTTACTGTGAGGCGTGTGGGGGGGAGGGGCATAACCAGTGTGCCCCTCCCCCCCACAGAGACAGATGTGTTTAACTTGCAGCATGTTGACCTGTATATTCCTGCAGTTATAGTAATGTTAAGACCTTTAGCGCGCACACACATTAATCCGGTGACTAATCTCCTGCTGGGACACTGACCCACATTTCAGACCACTTCACTACCTGCTGAACGAGGACACGCCCCCTCTCTCTGCCAATGGCATCACAGATATTCATACCGCTGTTTGCTCATTGGTTAATTCAGTGCCCAGGAAAAAAACATCAAGTACTACTACGCATACCTGTTTATGGAGTAATGCATTATGGGTAATGTAGTTTCCAGATAGACAGCTTATGGAATGCTGGTTCCTCCTTCACATCCTCCTTCCTTTCCTTATTTACTCCTTCTCTCCTTCCTTTCTCGTGTCCTTCCTTCCTTTGCTCTTACTGTAGTTCACATGACCTCCATCCTTATTTCCTTCCCTATCATGTATTTGTATTTCTTTCATTTCTTGTTTATTTTATCTCTTTCTACTTTTTACAATTCCTTTCCTCTCTCCTTCTTCTTCTCTCCTTTGTATCCCAACCCCCCCTTAACACTCCCCCTTTCTTCCCACTGTCCTCCTTTCCTTTCCTTCATCCAGCTGCACAGAAACAAACCAGGAGAAGGAAACAGCCTCCCCCCTCCCTCCCCTCCCTCCCTCCTCCTCCTCTTCATCCTACCATCTGCGCAGACTCTACCCCCCCTCCTCTGCTGCCTCATTTTGTGGAGGAGCTTCACATCTGCAGCGCTCTCTCTCTCTCTCTCTCTCTCTCCTCTCTCTCTCCCCCTCTCTCTCTCTCCCTCTCTCGTCTGCCGAGCCTCAGGAAGCGTCTCCATGATGCCTTCGGTTTAAGGAGGTCGTCCATCACTCCGCCGCTCACAGAGGAGGAGGTGGAGGAGGTGGAGGAGGTGTAGCTTTGAGGCGGCTGCAGCTGCATGGCGGTGGGGGGGAGGCGAGGCGACGCTTCACCATGATCGCCGTGTCGTTTAAATGTCGCTGCCAAATCCTGCGCAGGGTGAACAAAGGTAGAGAGACTCGGGGATGGAGAGAGAGAGAGAGAGAGAGAGAGAGAGAGAGAGAGAGAGAGAGAGAGAGAGAGAGAGAGAGAGAGAGAGAGAGAGAGAGAGAGAGAGAGAGAGAGAGAGAGAGAGAGAGAGAGAGAGCTAAGCATGTTTGCATGTGTAACATACGTGTGCGTGCGTGAGAGAGAGCGACGGTCGAGTGACATTTGGTGTAAACTGCTGACATTGAAAAGAGAGCGAGCTGGTTGTTTATGACTAAAGCAGCTGTGTGTGTGTGTGTGTGTGTGTGTGTGTGTGTGTGTGTGTGTGTGTGTGTGTGTGTGTGTGTGTGTGTGTTCATTCTGAAGCTTCAGGTGTTTATTGCTTATCGCATTTTGTAATAACGGTAGAAGTACCTCAGTGAATACTTCCTCACAGCGGTGGGAGAAGTACATTTACTACTCAAGTACAGGTAGTTGTACCACAGTGCTTAAAGTACAAAAGTATCTGCATGTAAAAGTACCAAAAAGTAAAAGGCAGAATGTTGTATTATTTGTTAGAATTATTGGTGTTTTTGTATATAAATATACTACACATAATTCATCAGTTTAAGTTTTTTATAATAGTAAAATGCTGAATTTGCAAAGCTGCCAAATAAATGTAGTGGAGTACAAAGTACTCAAGTCAAGTACCTCATAATCACGCTGAGCTTTGAGTGTTGGAAGTAGTATTCTTTAAGGTTAAGTAGAAGTATGTACATCAACCTGCAGGAAGCCATCGTAGCTTCCTTATTGTTGTTATTTAAACACACACATATGTATGTGTATATATATATATATATATATATATATATATATATATATATATATATATATATACATACATATGTATATTATTTTCTAATCTAAAACATATTTAAATATTGGTCCGTAGTGACGTTAGCAGTGATTTGGTGGTGTAGTGTGATGGAGTATTTTTCCTCTTGTAGTACAGCAGTACTGTGTGTTTTGGGGTCAGGTGACCTCGGCTGCTGAAGGTCAAACAGCTGCTTGAAGACAGGAGACAGATTCTGGATCAGGAGGATTATTAACTCATAAACTCTTCATCAAACCTTTATTTATATTTCATGAATGATTAGTTATACCATATTTAATATATTTGATGTCTAAATGTCCAAAAACAAGATTATGAAACAGGAAGTCTTCATTTTGGAGAAGCTGAGACCTGCAGATGATAAAAATGATCATTATTATACAATATTTCTATAGATGTACTACAGTAAAAAGTATGAGATGTACCTCTGAAATGTAGAAGTACAAAGCAGCAGGAGATTGGAGTCCTAAAGTACAGAAAAGTACCTCAAGTTAGTACTATAATACTTTATTAAGTGGATTTTGTTGCCCTTCTTGTTTGGTTGGAATCTGTCAAAATGGATAAATCTTTTAGATTTAGTTGTTTTATTCGTATGTTCTTTAAAGGTTTGTACACATTCAGTCATTTTAATTTTAATCGGTAAACTCAGTTGCCTCTCCGACCAACAATATAAATGTTAACAGTCCGTAGTTATTAGTCCATAATACTAATCCACCCTGTTTCAAAACCTGATAAAGTTTGTTTTAATCGATTTGTTTGGTCCATTAAATGTTTGAAGTATTATTTAAAATGTCATCCTTTATACTGTGAATTTGTTTGCTAAAATAAGTGTATTTTTTACAGTATCTTTACCCTCACATGATATTTCTTACTGTGTGGTATTAATACTTCTACTGATCTTGATTAAAACATTGTCTCTCATCAATACGGGCTTAGATTGTTATTATATAACCCAGCACGTCGTGTGGTACATACCAGCATACATGTCCCACATGTGGAGGAGGCTCAGCGTTTATCTCCAGTTAGCTGTGGTGTGTGTGTGAGTGTGTGTCTGTGTGTGTCTGTGTGTGTCTGTGTGTGTGAGCTCAGCTGCTGGAACCAAACCGAAAAGCAGTGGAGCAGATTAGAACAAAGCACGACGACATGAAAGGACTCCATCGGTTCCGCTGCAGTCCCTCAGCGGCCTCCACAGGAACGTTAGCCGCTAGCGCTAACGTTAGCCGCTAGCTCTAACGCTGGACCGCTCCGCAAGCTACAAATCACATTAGAAATGAAACGGTTCTCGTGTATTTTTGTGCTGTGGAAGAGGTCAAAGGGTCAAGAGGTCAAGAGGTCAAGGGAAAAGCCGAGGTCAACTTTGTACTGGAGCTGTTTTTAAAATAATCTGGAGCTTCGAAACCGAGAATGTCCGGGCTTTAGAGGACTGGTCTGGAGCCATAAAGAGCCGCTTCCAGGCCTCCAGAACCAGTGACACAACTCACTAGAACCCCAGGGAGGAACTGGGAGAACTTCACACCACTCAAATGTTTGAAATTCAGAAGAGCCTCGAGGACGAGGGAAGTCATGTGTATTTCATTTGTGTCTTCCAGATGAGGGGCCGTACACCAAACACTCCGCCGGCTCGAGACCTCCAGATGGAGCGCTGGCCATCAGGAGGCAGAGCATCCCAGGTACCTTCAACATCCACCGTCAGCAACTGTTAGAAGCTCATAGAAGGTTCAGAGACAGTTTAAGGAGGAACTGGTGAAGCTGAGGAACCAGTTAAGGGAGGAACTGGTGGAGCTGAGGAACCAGTTAAGGGAGGAACTGGTGGAGCTGAGGAACCAGTTAAGGGAGGAACTGGTGAAGCTGAGGAACCAGTTTAAGGAGGAACTGGTGGAGCTGAGGAACCAGTTTAAGGAGGAACTGGTGGAGCTGAGGAACCAGTTTAAGGAGGAACTGGTGAAGCCGAGGAACCAGTTTAAGGAGGAACTGGTGGAGCTGAGCACCCAGTTTAAGGAGGAACTGGTGAAGCTGAGGAAGCAGTTTAAGGAGGAACTGGTGGAGCTGAGGAACCAGTTTAAGGAGGAACTGGTGAAGCCGAGGAACCAGTTTAAGAAGGAACTGGCGGAGCTGAGGAACCAGTTTAAGGAGGAACTGGTGAAGCTGAGGAACCAGTTGAGGGAGGAACTGGTGGAGATGAGGAACCAGTTGAGGGAGGAACTGGTGGAGATGAGGGCCCAGTTAAAGGTGGAGCTCAGGACCCAGTTTATGGAGGAACTGGTGAAGCCGAGGAACCAGTTTAAGGAGGAACTGGCGGAGCTGAGGAACCAGTTTAAGGAGGAACTGGTGAAGCTGAGGAACCAGTTGAGGGAGGAACTGGTGGAGCTGAGGGCCCAGTTAAAGGTGGAGCTTAGGACCCAGTTTAAGGAGGAACTGGTGATGCCGAGGAACCAGTTTAAGGTGGAGCTCCGGACCCAGTTTAAGGAGGAACTGGTGGAGCTGAGGACCCAGTTTAAGGAGGAACTGGTGGAGCTGAGGAACCAGTTGAAGGAGGAACTGGTGGAGCTGAGGAACCAGTTGAAGGAGGAACTGGTGGAGCTGAGGGCCCAGTTAAAGGTAGAACTGGTGAAGCCGAGGAACCAGTTTAAGGAGGAACTGGTGGAGCTGAGGAACCAGTTGAAGGAGGAACTGGTGGAGCTGAGGAACCAGTTGAAGGAGGAACTGGTGGAGCTGAGGAACCAGTTGAAGGAGGAACTGGTGGAGCTGAGGAACCAGTTGAAGGAGGAACTGGTGGAGCTGAGGAACCAGTTGAAGGAGGAACTGGTGGAGCGGTCTTTGGTG